>VZTH01012679.1:326219-341940 GCA_013397815.1 Aleadryas rufinucha
AAAGCGGGAAAAAAAAAAAAAGAACTTGTGACAGTTCCAGTACAAAATTCAAAACATTCCATAAATTTGAGCATATAGGAGATTAAAATGAAAGCTCAGAATGGAAGAGAGGGAAAACCTCCAAAAACGGAACAGTCTTTCTCTCAGATTACCCAGTGTGAAAAACCAACACTGTATTTCCATTTTTAAATCAAAATGGTTTTATAGAAAGGCTGCAAAAACTTTCCCACTTTCTTCCATTATCAAACAATGGAATTTAAATACAAAAGCTTATTTTAATTACAGGATTAAAATAAACAGAGAATTCATATTTTCTAAGCAAAGAAAATTGTATTAATTACAAAGAGACAGACATTCATGAGAAGAAAATGGAGATGGTACTATTTTGCATCAACAAAGACACAGCAGGTTATCAGTCACTGCTGGCTAAACTCCATCCACCCGTTCTGTGCTAACAACCAGCCTGGCCAATGGAAGGTTGAGACTCTTTAATATGTGAGTCACCATAAAAACAAGTTATAAACTGGAGGAATAATTCAACTCTAAAGGTGTGAGTGAAACTCCTTCTATTTGTTGCCACTTTTGTCCATGGGACTGATCACATACACAATCACTTAGGAGGATCAAGCTTCAATAAAACCAAACAAAGTCAAATAAACAAACAAACAAAAAACACAAAAAAACCACTCCAAAAAACTGCAGTAAAAGCAACAAACCATACTCAGAGACTGAGCACTGCTCCAAAGAACTCCATGCTCTACAGAGACATTATAATGAACAGTCTTAAATTTTCTTGAAGAATTTTTACACAAAAAAGTGTCCTGCACACCATGTACCTTTCTCTTCTGCTTCAGAATAACAAAGACACACCACTGAGAATTTGCTTCACCAGAGGAAGGCAACACAAACATGGAATTCTCCTCCTTACCATGCCACTCCCTAAGAATTCAACTGCTCAAGCAAGAGTTTCATGTGAACTCCACAACACCACCTTTAAATCCTGTATTTGACAACAAAATTGTGCATTACATATCCACGAGGTCAACACAAGAAGAAATTACTTCCCAAAACAGAACATAGAGTTATTTAAATACATTCTCCTGCAAAGCACCTACCTCCAACCACCTACTACCCAAAACTCAAATGAAGCACAAGTAAATGTGTACTCACCATAAGGACCGCATGCAGACTCCTCTAATTCTTTATCCCAGTCCTCCACCTCGTACTCAGATGCATCTTGCTGCCCTGGAGACTCAGGTATTTTGGAGACTTCACTATCCCACACATCCAGGTCAGCATAGATATTGACCCAACCATTATCAGTAGAGCCACTGACATCGCCTTCATTGGGAGAGGTAGAAGCAGATTCACTTTCTTCAGACTTGCCATCAGGAACATTTGGAATGTTCTTCACCAAACATTCTAAAACCAGCAGAAAATGCCAACAGATACACTCAGAAATTAAATAAGAACAGTTAAGTGCTCAGCACACAATAATTCAGAGAGGTACACAAATGCACTTTGCGACTACTAATCTTATTGTAATGCATGCAGTTTCCTATATATGTACTATCACTACAGAGCTGCTTCACATTTCAGATGCTTGTGAAGAGTGGACATAGCCTTGCACCACAGCACCAGCCCAAATCAGGATTTTCCACAGACTCCTGTTGGAAAATAACTCTTTAAACTAGGGCCAAGGACCCAACAGTCTTGTTTCACCACATTCACCTGTAGAGACTTAAAAAAACCAAAAAACCCAAATCATGGTTCTGGTTTAAAAAAACCCCTCATATTGATTGATTACTCATGTACCTAGACATACACAAATATCTACATGGAAATAATTTAGTGCAGTAAGTAAAGAGGCATTTCCCATGCACCACCAAAAGGTTTTAAGGATGTATCTCAAGTAGTCCACAAGTTTCAATATTCACGACCTGCTTTGTTTTGTCCTACCTTCTCTGGGCTTCCAGGTCATAGTTTCTCTCTTATTAGGAAGCGGTTTCCCCTCAGAGTCTGAAGCCTCAGTGGCGGCAGCCATCACCTACGAGACAGTTTTAAAGAATGCAGTAGCACTTCTCATTGATTGCTCACGAAACTGCTACCACATTTTGAGCGCTCCCAAGCGCCTCCATTTGTTCCCTTGATGAATCAGAGGTTTAAAAACAAAAAGGCTTTCACTTCAGAAGGCTAATCTGCAGAGGTATGGCTAATTCTGCTGCTGCCATCGGTCACCCCTAGCATTAGCCAACACAGAACAGCCATCTCCTCACTCACCCCCACAACCCCGACCCAAAACGTGCCCCCTTGGGAAGGGCATCACACTGTGAGAGCATCAGAGGTAATGAAGACACAAANCGGCCCGAGGGCACCACTGACCGCCCGACCGTCAGCGCCCCTGGGCAGCGTCAGCCCGCGGCCGTGCCCGAGGGACTGGGTGCGGCAGCGGGGGGAGAGGCTGGGAGGGAGGGGGGAACGGCCCCCGCTCCAGCCTCGGTGCCTGCAACGGCGCCACCGCCCCCGGCGCCCAGCCTGCGGAGCCCATCCAGCCTGCGGAGCCCATCCAGCCTGCGGAGCCCATCCAGCCTGCGGAGCCCATCGTGCACGGCTTCGGAACCACAGACGCACTTAGGCTGGAAAGACCTTCGAGATCATCGAGTGCGACCATCACCCAACACCACCATGGAGTGGAGACTGCACCCTGGAGAAATACAGACGTAAGAGCGCTGAGAGAGGCCCTTTTCACTCATGAAGTTGTAAGTAAAGTATCGATACCTCTCATGGCTGGGTAGAGTTTTCCCCTTACCAAAAACTAACAATTTCCTTCCGGCCTCGTGGTGGCAGCATGCTCAGAACGGGAAGAGACAGGAAGCACCTTGGCTGAACAGCTGTGGCAGGNTCTGCTGCTGCCATCGGTCACCCCTAGCATTAGCCAACACAGAACAGCCATCTCCTCACTCACCCCCACAACCCCGACCCAAAACGTGCCCCTTTGGGAAGGGCATCACACTGTGAGAGCATCAGAGGTAATGAAGACACAAAGAGTGGAGAAAGTACTAACACTGAATCAAACGCTCTGTGGGAGCCCCCACGCCGAGGGGAAAGGAGCGAGCCGGACCCTCCAGCAGCCCTGAGGGGCTGGACCAAGATGGATGGAGAGAAGGAAACCCTCAGCTGCTCTGAGGAGCGCACATGGAAGGGGACGACGAGTTCTCCTCACGCTTCCACTGGAACAAAGAGGAACCGGCGGTGGGTGCGGGAAGCCGGGGCCCGCAGGGGCCTCGGCGGTGACCAAGGGCCGGGCGCGGACTCCGGGCGAGCCCTCACGGCGGCCCCACCGCCTCCGCCGCCCGCTCCGCGCTCCCCNGTGCACGGCTTCGGAACCACAGACGCACTTAGGCTGGAAAGACCTTCGAGATCATCGAGTGCGACCATCACCCAACACCACCATGGAGTGGAGACTGCACCCTGGAGAAATACAGACGTAAGAGCGCTGAGAGAGGCCCTTTTCACTCATGAAGTTGTAAATAAAGTATCGATACCTCTCATGGCTGGGTAGAGTTTTCCCCTTACCAAAAACTAACAATTTCCTTCCGGCCTCGTGGTGGCAGCATGCTCAGAACGGGAAGAGACAGGAAGCACCTTGGCTGAACAGCTGTGGCAGGTGTCAAGCACGTGTACTTGCAGGGAATGTGTATCCCTGGGGAAAATGGCAAAGTTCTGCAAGGAACCAGAACAGACGGAGGAAAAGGGCCCACTTTCTGAAATGATGAAGTTACCAGCTTTGTTGGACTTTAAAAACTCCAAACTTTGTACTTAAAAGCTTTTAGTTGTGCAACTGAAGAAGCAAGAAGTTGTTCTTGCTTCTCAGGAGAGGGAGTAACAGCATAAGGGGCAGGGAGGGTACAAGTGATTATCAGTAAGGAAGTCTCAGTGTCAGATAGGAGGTGGCAGGGAAGTAGTGGGGATATAGGAGATGGCCTGGCTAAAAGCTTGGGAAACACAAAAGCAGGATGTACTTCAGATCTGGTCACAGAGGGAGCAACCTTACCACACTGCTGCTCCAAACTTTACTGCCAGCTAGTTAAGTTACTGAAATTCATTGCTTGAGAGGAGCTGCAGTTTCTACTTGAGTGCAAAATCAAGAAACATTTCCCCTATTGTCATTATGTCACCCTTCAGTCACCAGGAAACTGCACAAAGGAACGCTTGCAGCACGTTCTTGTACTTTCCCTACATTTCTCTATTGGTCCAAGGATAGCATTCATGTTGATTTCTCAGGCTTGTGGCTCTGTAAACAGCCAAGGACAGCACTCTTTCAAAAAACATTACCCCTTTTTTAGGCATGGTGGACAGAAAGTTGCTTTCTGCTCTCACCTCAAGGACATTGCTAACAGATCTCAGCTCCCCTCTACTTCATCCCTCTCAGGATGCAAACACCAATGCAAGGTGGCTGCAGAGGCTGTTTCTCTTCTTGTTGTGAGGATTACAGATGATTTCAAGGCTAGGAAGCAATAAATACTGTATTTTTACAGATTTCTGATTACCTAATGAAGAGTGTTCCACTTTTCATGATTCAGCTTTCTAAGATAAAAAGATCACCCACAGGTGTAGTTTCCATAGGGTTTGGTTTTGGTTTTTTGCATTTAGGTGCTGTAGTATTAGCTTTCCAGAGTGTAAAAACTGATGCACTAGAACTATCTGAATGTTTAAGCAGGATGAAGAGTTTGCTCTCAGAAGTCTTGATGAAAACACCCTCAGAGGTTTGGTTTCTCTGACTGCACCTGAACCTGCCCCTGGCAGAATCAACACTAGAAATGACTGCAACAGAGAAGATTATTCTTTTTTGTCACATAAAATGTAAAGAAGGTAAACTTTAATAAAATCCAGGAACGTATTTACCTTTGTACAAAGAAGTGAAAAAAATGCAGTCATGTTATAACTATGTTTAGGTTTTCATAAATGTCCAGTTTGCAATAAAGTGTATTTAGAAACAAAATCTTCCACCAGGTCTCCCTGCAACATCTTCATGGCTCGCCAGTGAATGCTCCCACAGTTTTCTGGTTTGCCTTTGGGATGACTTAGCTCCTCCTTGATATAATCCAGCCAGAGGTCTTTAAAAGAAAAATGGAAGTTCTGGTTAGATTTTCACAAGATATTACTTAACAAACATACCAAGCCTAACTAGAAACTCTCTTAAGTGTCTTGATATTAATGCAGTAAGGTTTACTTTGTGAAACTACAATCTCCTCTCTTGAGGAGCAAAACCCTGGGTTCTATTCCCAGCTGGAACAGTCATGTCTTCAGAAATAATGCAACAATAACTGAGCTGTGTACTTTCTTAAAAGGAATATTGGAGAAATCTTGATTATAAATATGTAGCTCCATACTGTTCATAAATCCAAATTAAAAGTGATACACATCTCTTATGCCAGCCAGTGTCAGAACCTGATTTGCTCCTACTTGTGCTGAAGCCATCCCACTGCCAATGACCCTGGGCTGACAGTGGAGGGTCCCTGCAGTGTCCTACACTTAATAGCACAGAAGAAATAAGCTCCACTCTGCATGACAGCAAGCACAAGGGCAGAACAAACAGCTACCTTTTGAAATGGATGGAAATAAAGGAGGCAGCAGTGACTGAATGAATAAATAATAAAAAATAGAATCCCCTTACCAGTATTTGTTGAACCAAACTCCCTCAAGGCACGTTCATAGTATTCTCTCAGATGAAGCATTTTGCAGGACTCCTAACAAAGAAAGGTATTAAAAGGCCATTTATTTTGTACAGAAGTGAATCTGCAGCGTGATTAGATTCTGACAAAGGAAGAGAGTCATGGCAATTACACGCACACACTGCTGAAGATTAGTTACCATGGAACTTGGGTTTGTATCACATCCTGTGAATCAACTGCAGAGAACAAACATGAACTGATCACAGACTAACACCACTACTCTGTTTCCTATTTAAATCCCAAGTTAGAACTGTATTTTATAAATACAAGGCACTAACTGGATAGTCAACAACTTACTTGCTCCTTTTCTATTTGGATCATCTTCCTGAAGAAGTCAAGTGAAAATGGACGATTTTCACACAAGCTGAAATAAAATAAGTGACTTTAGACTTAAGGACTTTTAACATATACCCTAGAACAATCAGGTTTGAAGGTTTCAATTTTTACCTGGTAAAGAGTCTTTTAACTTTCTTATAACCACCATTTCTGTAAGTCCAGTCAAGATACATTTCTTTCATAGTCACAGATTCAGCATGCGTTGTGGCATGTAAGGATCTCTGCAAGTTTAAAAGGAAAAAAAAACCAAACCAAACAAAAAATAAACCTATCACATAACCTACAATTAAATGGCCCAATTAGTGCTTCTCCCTAGTTAGGCATCTGATAGATGGATAATACATTTCTCCTCCAGTATTCCATATAGCTGGAACTGGCATTTCCATAAACCCCTTCATGCAGAGGGTTTCACAATACTCTACAAACAGCTGAATTCAAGCTTCCACCTGAAATACATGTTTAATGTTGTAAATGGGAGGAAAAAAACCACAACCCCACATGCCAGGCAAAGAGGAAATGTTCTGCCCTCTGCTACTGAGGAAATACACAGTGAGATTGAAGTCCTGGTTCTGATCTTGACTTTTCTGTAACAAGACTGATGTTTTCACACAGATTGGAAAATTCTCTTTTCCATGTTCAGACAGGTATTTGAAAACAGAGAAAAAATTCTAGACCACAAAGTTGGAGTTCATCACTGGTTGTGCTTACAAACATCCATATGCCTTAGAAGCATAGGAATGACATTTGTGCCTCTAAGCTATGTCCAATTGTTTTTTTTAACACACATTTGCTTGAAATGCTTTGATATCAACACATCCATGAAGGAACTTCAGTATAAAGCATTTGGTGCATGTTCCATCCACACACGTTGTTCCATTTTTAATGACAGACATAGAAGTAGATTTTGATTAGCCAAGTACCTGGTAGAGAGCTTCTGTGTCTTCCTTGCTGTTTGTGCCCTCACTCCATTCCACCCAGAGGGTCCACAATGGCAAAGTGCCCTACAAGGTCAGCAAACACATCAAATGGCTGAAATACAGTGACTCTGATTTACAGAAACAGACAGCAATACAGCCAGCAGGTTCTGTATTACCTGCCATAAAAAATACCCTTTAGACACAGCTCTTGGAAAGACAACTTTGAACTGCACACTGAAATCACTTCTCCCTTCCTTCCTCACTTACAGGACAAATCATCCTTAGCTGGACAGCGAGGGATGAGAACCAAGTTCTGCATCACGGAGCACTGCAGTACACAAAGGTCACTTCCAAGAACAGGAAGGAAAGAAACCCTTCTGTTTCCTCACTCATTATGCCCAGGGTTTGAAATGGAACAGAGTAGAAGAGCACACATCTAATCAAAGCTTGAAATACCACACAGGCAAATTGTGTATCAGGACAGTGAAGGAAGGGAAACACATTTTTCCATTAAGACACAAATACCAGCTCACTGCTAGGAGAACATGCAAAATGCCACTGGTAAGTATTCAAACTTTAAACATGTGAATTTTAAGTGAACTGACAATTCCGTAACACTTGGGAATGTAATTTGCATGTGAAACGTTAAGTTCTTATTTCTGACCTTAAAAATGGTTAGGGACTTTAAATGCCTTGTAAACAAAAAAACAAAAACAAAAACAACAGAAAACCACCACCACCACCAACCAACCAACCAACCAAAACCACCAAAACCAACCCACAACAACCAATCATCAGAGGTTTCTGGCCCAAGACTAATGCACACAAGTCCATGAAACCAGCACAGACCTTAGATTTCACACGTTTCATGGCTTCTTCAAAACACTGGGTCACATCATCCCTCTTCAGCTGGATCAGCACCTGCAGCCTCATCTGCCACATTTCCACAGACTGGCTGAAGCGCCCCGTTGCAGCTTCTGCCACCTCCACAGCCTTCTCAGAGAGGTTGGAGTCCAGTAACAGCTGAAGCTAAAACCCAGCAGACAGAGCTTTGTTAAAAAGCAGGGCTTAGAACCAAAATTGTCCATCTTTGCGTCTACTCAAAATGGCAAAGACAGGCAATGCAGGAAAGCCTCAGCATCTATTTCTGTGTGTCAGTTCTTACCCACTGCTTATAGAGAGCTTCTGGCAGCAAACTGGACTCATGGGCTTTGCTGAACACACTCAGTGTCCTCTCCAACCTCTAGAACCAAGAGAGAAGAAAAAAGAAAACAAATGTTTTTCCTATATATACCAGATCCCAGCAGTTCAAGAAGCCCACTGGACTGTGTATCATGTCAGTGAATATCTAATTACACATTATGGGTCTAATGCTTTAGGTACCTGCAAACATTCCAACATGAAGTGGAAATCTGAGCATTTACTTCTCTTCCTTAAGGAGCAAAGAACAACACTGCATTGTTCTTTTAGTGTAATACTAGGGAACCAAGCTGCACAGGATAATTAGTTAATTGAGTCATACCTAAGCAGAGATGCATAATTAAATTACCCACGTGCCAGCACCAAACTTTGCTCAGACTTATTTGCAAGAGTCATTTTAATTCATCCTCTTCTTTGAACAACCACAGGTTTGAAGGACCTGTCAGTGAACTTTTAAGATCCCTTTCAACCCAAACCATTCTATGATTCCATGATTACCAAATCTGCAGTCTTAGCTTTCATCCAAAGAGGTCACTGCACTTTACTGACAAGGCTGGTTTATGCCCAGGTTAATCATGCTCAGGCAGGCCACGTGTGAGCGTGGCAGTAAAAGTGATCTCCCTAGATGGACACTGAACTATTTTAATGATGGCCACAGGTAAGTATTTTTGATAAAATGTCAAAATATATTTGCTTCTTGTCTGAGGCCTTACAGAAGTCAATAAAAATTGGGATGATTTGTTAGTATTATTTCCTAATGAACTTTTACCTTTTGCTTTAATTCTTCACTGTTGGTTTTTCTGTTGTACCTCTCCAAGCAAAAAGTGATGTAGCATTTCCACATGTCCTCTGTAGAAGCAAAGGCATAATATCACACTTTACAGAATCACAAGAATAAGCACAAATATTTGTCTTTAAGAAATACAAAGATACAAATGATACTAAGTGTTAATGCCAATTTTGTTTTAAAATGTTGTATTACAAAAGAGGCCCCAGATTTGTAACATGAACGTTTTTAAATGGCTCCCCAGTGCAAGCTGCAGGCAGTAACTCTCTGTAAAGAGCATCAAGCTCTTAGTTCAGCTGAGACTTTTAAAGATCCCTTCCAATCCAAACTATTCTATGGCTTTAAAGGCTATACAGCAGCAAGTTTGAGATCACTCCACAAACAGCCCCCGTGACAACCTCTCTTCAGAGTAAGGACAATGCCAGATGCTGAAGCTGGATATCCACTCCACTGGCAACTCAAACCATTGCTTACTCACATCTAACCAGCAAAAGACTCACATTTTCAGTTAAGCAGCTCCTCCAAGAGCATAAATGCATTGGAAAATAACCCAAATTACACATAAAATAGATCCCAAGAGGTAGCATCTAAAAACTGTTTGCCTTCTCTTAGGTATGGTAGAGCCTGCCATCACCTTCTTCAAGACTTTTACAGGCTGCTCAAGTACCAGAAATAAATGTTAAAATGCAGGCAGAACATTTCACCTGTTGGGAGTGCTCTCACAGCTTCGTCAAAGACTGCACAGCAGCGTTCCTCTCTCTGGGCCATTTCTGATACTTTCTTGTGTTTGGTGGTGTGCTCTGTGGGCTGCAGGGACCCCAGCTCCAGCTCCCGGCGGGCCAGGTAGTCCCATGTCAGGGGATCATCAGCATACCTGCTCTGCAAACTAAACACAACATGCTTGCAACAGCCCACAGCCACCATTCTTCAGCTGCAGCTATGTTTAAGAAGGTTGTTATATTGGTATAGAAATGTAGTTCATTGCTAAGTAGCCAAATGCTGGAGAAAAAAACATTTTACCTTTCCACAAGAGAAAGACAAAATATTAGCTTTTTAAAAAATATTATTCAATATGGGTATTTTACAGAAATAACATGACCCAGACAGGGAGCTGTCAAGGGAGATCTTTCTTTTGAGAGGAACAACTGGAGAAATAAAAGATGCAAAACCCCCATGAAAGTACACTACGAAAATCCACAGTTCCTGCAGTGAATTTACAGAAACGAATTATTATGCAGTAATTATTCAGTGACAACTGCATTTTAGCTAAACTTTTCTTAGTAGCTTTTTAAAGCCCTTTCTGAAGTTAGATACAAGTATCCTTTTCTAAAGATCATGCTTGCCTTATCTTTTGTTTTTCTTAAAGAACTTTACAAAAGTCTTAACACTATTTCCTGAGAGGAACAGCCTTCAGTTCTTAAAGTCCAGTCAATCCACTATAAATTAGAGACATTATGAGAACATGTTTCTTAAAAACCAAACCAAAATAAAATAAAAATACAACATAAAGTCACAACTCACCTCTCAAGGATTTCTTTTTGCAAATCTTGGGTAAAATCAAAGAGCTTTGCAATGGAGAGCACAGCCAGCTGGAACTCAACACCTACATTTCAAGAGGAGAAAAAACTATCAAGTGGAGTATTTGCTGAATTCCCCAACATATTACATCAACTGCACTTTGCATTTCCATAGCTTGCTTCCACTTGCAAATTTAATCAGCACCTCCTCTACTCCCTCACTTGACTCTGCCCTGAAAACACAAAATGCTCCACACCTGGGACAGATCTCTCCAAAGCTGCACAAAATACATGTCCATGAACTGCGTTCATCTTGTATCTCCACAACTTATCTTTGAAAATGCCAAGTGACATGACTTGTCACAATGAGATCGTTGTGAACCCCCATCAGCCATTACTCACCTTACTAGTTTTAGGTGCTTACAAATAATCTGTATGCCTATTTTTGCCACTATTTCTCCAGAAAATTAAATTAAGCCAAATCTTTCTGAAATGTCCTCTAATGTCCTTTTCCCCCACTAATTTTCAATGTTCATTATTGTATTTTGCCCAGTCTTCCAAAATATGCCCATCTATCATGATTTCTCAAAGATATCTCCAACAAGTTTGCAGTTATTTTACCCAATTCTCTCAATAAAATAGCTGAGTTTTATCAAGCCTGCTTAATTTAAAATAATTTAATCTGGTTTATTATTAGTCTGAATTCTTACTTCTTTGCCACTAGTGGTAGCTGATTAGTTGTGATCTAATGCTCAGCCAAGTAAAAAAGGTGTGTAAGTCCTTAATTTTTTTTTTTAAGCAATCAAGTTTTGAGACTGTAACCCAGCACTAGGCCTCTTCAGCCCCAAAGCTGTTGTGCTGGAAGAGATGTCAGCCTGCAGGAAGGACATGGAATCAGAACTACCAGCACCAGTAATTTAAACTCTGGAATTATACAGGTTCTACTGAAGAAATAGTGTATTTGAAAAAAGGCTCTTAGTGTGTGCATTGAAGCTAAGTCTATCAGCATTGCCTACTGCAGAACTGGGTTAAAGGTTACAGGTTTTTAATGAATAAGTGCAAGAAACATTCATTCACCTTTAATTTTCTGAGAAGCGTCCCTGTAGACTATGCGAGCCATTTCCCCATTGAGAATTTCTTCAGAGTAATTGAATTCCCCCTGAAATATCAAGCATATCATTGAAGAAATTATTGTCCTTTCTCAGCCAACATTTTTGTGAACAGGGAAAGAAAAATCAGAAGATATTAATGTTTTTCTTCATGCAAGTCTGTTTTTATGTAATTTGCACAAGTCAACTATAAAGAAATGAGATAGGAAGTTTGAATATTACTTTTCAGAAATTACTGTTAATTTTCAGACTGGGGAATGTAATAAAAGATTTTACAAATGCAAAGAAAAAAGAGATGTATGAAGTATTTGAGCTGAGCATCAGCAAATACTTGAAAAGCTCCACACAGGTGCAGGACAGGAACAAAAACTTTCTCTAAGTTTATTGTCAAATAAACCATTAATCCAAAACTGTGAATTTCAACATGTAATACACAAGCAGACAATATCTCTTAAGTAAGTTCAGCTGACCTACCAGGTCCATCTTTGCTTGTTCAAACTCTTTCTTCTCCTTCCTCTGTTTTTCAGCGTGCATAAGCTCCATTCTGAAATACTGCAAGAGTGACAACAAAATTAAATTACTGTGGGGATAAATCATAAAAATCTAACTCCACAAACAGGGTAAAACGAGCTCTGAGGAGCTACAAAGAAGGACTTTGCCACATCCCACATATGTCCTAAAGCCTTGGTTTTTCAAGGCTTGTGCACCTCCCACTATCTGCCCTGTGTATTTGCCCAGAAATTTCCAACAGGTAGCAGTGATGACTTTTTAGTTATTCTTTAAACCTTAACTTGCCCCCAGAGAAAACCAAGTTCGTCAACAAGGACTGGGGATGCCAGACTGACCCTGACAACTGTGTTCTGGCAGAGCTTAACAGCACCTTAGAAAGGAATTTTGGGGTTGGTTTTTTTCATATTTTTGACATTTTCCTGCTGATAGAAAAACAGTTTTTGCAGTTGTCTCAGACAGATCTGGGAAACATGCTGAACCGATTTGCTCTGACTGACCAAGTAAGTGGTCATAGAAGAAAAACAGGAACTCACTTCTTGATAAAGTTTGGGGCACTCTGGATGGAAACGCAAAGCACGAAGGAACAAGTGCCTGGCACTTTCTGATGACAGTCGTGTCTCCATTTCCCACTTTGCTGCCATAATCCACAGTGCTGCAACAGGCGACACAAATAAACTTATTTAACCTCCCAACATGAGCTCAGCACCAGAATAAGACTGATTATCTCCCACGTAAAACTGTAAAGCAGACAGGCAGATCCAGGAAGTTTAATCTGGTTTAGCTACAGATCTAATGATGGCTTCAAAAGCCAGAAAGCAGTCATGAGCATTCAGCATCTCTCACTTCTGATACATATACAGAGTCCCCAGTCCACCTGGGAACTGGTCATTCTGACCTACTTCACATCCTTCCCATTGCTCAGCACAACCCCTGCCAGAGCCCTCCTCTCTGAAGCAGCAGCAAGGCAAAGAACAGAGAGTAGGAACTTTAACCCAACAGCTTGAACCGAGAGATCTACAAGAACTTAAACCAACAGCATATAATCTATGCTGAGGCATTTATTCTGCACTCACCATTGTGTTATTTACCTGGTTTATTGGAATGAATGGCCAACATGGTAGAAAACACCTTACTGAGTTGATGTTTTGCATTCTGTAAAAGAAGTGGTTTTGTTTCACCCACTCTGGTACTGAATTGAACCCCCAGCACCAAAGTTTCAGTAGGAAAGGTTACTAGCTGTAGTACAATTGCTCTGAAAAAGATGCTTCTCTGCTACTTTATCTTCAGTAGAAAGTTTCTTGTATTTACTCCGTAGCGACCAGTATTTAAATGTCACTAGATTAGAGTAGCATGGCTAACTCAAATTTTCTGAACCACACAGCAAACACAAACGTTGCCCAAGTCCCAAACCCATGGTCTCACTGCCCCTTGCTGAGATATTGACCACCTTCACTACCATGCAAGGTCACCTTCTTCAGTACAGAAATGACAGCACCCGAATACTGGTAATAACGTGAAGCCATGCATAGGTAAGTTTATCAAGTACAGAACTGTCAGAATTAGACTTTTCAGCATAGCCACTACAATAAATATTTGGAACAAAATCACAATTCACAGACAAGTGAGTCATTCACTCCAGAGAAGGTATAACCAATATTATGGCTCTCACAAACCAACTGGTACTCCAGATTTAATGCAGTTAGCGTCATCTTTGCCCCTGCAAGCATCAAATTTCATACTAATTCATTCTCAGTCAAACTCTACATTTACATACACCAGTGAAAATACCAAGCAGCTCCAACAATACCATCAAAATTGTTTCAGTAGTACAGCATGTAGCAGCAAAGTTTGTACCCTTATCTTTAAATCAAGTTTCAGATGTGTGAATAAGCACCAATCCAGTATCTCAACCTGGGTAAGATCAAGATTTGAAAACTCACCCACTGCTTGCAAAATGCAACATGCGAAAGCCAGAGCTGGACATCGTCCTGTTGGAAATCAAAAGAAGAGAATCAATCTCACAATGTACAAAATCACTTGTACATTGACAAGCAAACAACACACCCTTGGTACAATGACCTGGTGTGCAGAAAAAAAGAGTTCTGACTCTCTACAAATCAACTTACTTTCCATTTCCCTGTAGCTCGGTTGAACAGGCTGTGGACTCTATGCAGAATAGAGTACTCAATTTCCTCCTTCTTAAACGAATATCCAATGCGCTACGAGGGAAAAAATACTTACTTTATTGCAATAGAAAATTTGGCATAAAGTATTTTGCACTCTTAATAACTGACAAACTTACTGCTCTTCTTTTCTTGATCAGTTCCAGCAGATTAACTTCATACTAGAATGGGATGAAAAAAACTTTTAAAAGCAAATGATGAGGCACATAACAGTAAAGCAAAAAAAAACCATATCAAGTTTGTTATAGACGATCAGGTGGACAATAAACATTTCAGTCAGGAAAACATAAGCAATAATTTTTGGCTGGGTCACTACACTTTGAAGACTCCTGGCCCTGCACAGGCCAGCCCAACAATCCCACCCTGTGCCTTAAAGCATTGTCCAAACACTCCTTGAGCTCTATCAGGCTGCTGGCCATGACCACTCCCTGTGGAGCCTGTTCAGTGCCCGACCACCCCTTCAGGAACCTCTTCCTAATACTGAACTTATTAATTCCACTTAACTACAGTTTGCACAGCACATCAGGGAACTGGGGGCTCTACATCCCTGGAGAGACAAGAAATTATAGGGAAAGGTCACAACAACACGAGGGAAGCCTGACCCCAAATTCAGGCACCAACTCCTGGCTACGCTTCCTGCTCTGGTGCCAACAACCGCTCCCAGGTGAACGAACACCAGGAACCAGCTGAAGACGGGTCTCCGTTTTCTGACCTGTTTCCAACGTGGGTCACTACAAAACTAGCCGGGTCTAACTGAGCTGGGTCTGCATCGAGAGCTGCCTCTCAGTGAAGCCTACCTGGATGTAATTAATGAAATCCTCCTTCCGCAGCGCTCTGCGCTGGATTTTGTACTCCAGAGCCGAGGCTTTCCTCAGTACGGCCCTGCGGGAACAGGAGGTCAGCGCCCGGAGCGCTCCCGGCCGCACCACGTGCGCTCGCTCACCTGCTCGCCCCGGCCCCGGCCCCGCTCACCGGATCTCTTTGTGTGTGAAGAGCCCGACCCGCTCCAGCTGCTCGAGCTCCGGGATGCGATCCTCCAGCCGCTGCTCGATGCGCTCCGCCATGGCCGCGGGGCTCCGGTGTGTCCGGTCCGGCACGGCCCGGCACGGCTCGGCACAGCCGCCGCCGCTTCCGCCCGCTGCCCGCGCCGCTTCCGCGGCCGCCGCGCCGCTCTGCCGCCCCCTGCCCGCCTGGCGGGGCCAGAACCGCAGAGTCTCTACAGACTCGATCGGGTTGGAAGGGACCTCTGGAGATCGCCCAGTCCAACCCTCCTGCCCAGGTAAGGTCGCCTGCAGCAGGGGACACACAGGTAGGTTTGGGATGTTTCCAGAGAGGGAGACTCCACAACCTCCCTGGGCAGCTTTCCAGAGCTCTGCCACCCTCCACGGAAAGAAGCTATTCCATATGTTTAGGTGGTACTTATTGTG
>VZTH01012679.1:341956-352688 GCA_013397815.1 Aleadryas rufinucha
GGAACTTCTTGTGTTTTAGTTCATGGCCATTGCTCCTCGTCCTGTCGCTGGGCATCACCTAAAAGTCTGGCACCATCCTTTGGCACAAGCCTTGGAGCTAAACACGATGGCATTGACCAGGCTCAGTGATGGGACATCAGCCTGGAACTGCTCCACCACTTGGCTTCCAGGTGGGATTCCTCCAGGACAAATGGCTCTTTGTCACTCACATGGCACCTTCCTTCTTTCCACCTTCCAAATTTTTAAGAAAAAATCGTCTACTGTAAAGGTGGTGAGATGCTGGCAGCAGAGAACATGTGGATTCCCTATCCCTGGAAGTGTTCAAGGCCAGGTTGGACAGGGCTTGCAGTAACCCCGTCTAGTGGAAGGTGTCCCTGCCCACGGCAGAGGGCTGGAACTAGATGATTGCTAAGGCCCCTTCTAACCCAAAACATTCCATGAGTCTATGATTCGGAGAAATTAACAATATAACCGGGCAACAGTAAATTTTTGCTTCTGAACTTAGAGATGTTCCAGAAAATAAAAATTGAGATGGGAGATAATTTATTGAGAGAATTGCTTAAATGCATATTATCCACAACAGTATCTGCTGCTTATGCTTTGAGTTGTCACTGCTGTCACTGAGCTGGTCAGCCACAGAACCAACCCCACCTCCAAACCTACCCTGTCACAGCCATCGCTCTCTCCTGGGGGGAAAAGGCAGGAGTTTGTCTCTGAAAAAACAAGTATAAGGGGAAGAGGCAGCAGACTAAGGGCAAGATGGCTTCTGGCACAGAGTTCATACATAATAACCAAAAAAAAAGTGAGTAATTTTTCCCTATATAGTCAAAAGTTTAACAGGTGTTGCCAAGTACAGAGTGAGTACCTGAGCAATTGACTTTTGTTAAAAACACAGGTAAGACAAAACATTTTACAAGAACTATCAAGAGCAGTGGTAATTTTTTTTCCTGCTGTGACTTGGATTTGTGGTGGCTTTTCTCAATTTTGGGACCAATTAAAAAAAAACTAAACAAATTCTTAGTGGGAGAGGTTTAGCAACTTTTCACTCTGACAGGAAATAGTGACGTGATTTTCCAAGAAGTAACCAAACAGGAAAGCTACCAGGAAATGGAGAGGCACCATCCAGTCACAAGACCAAGAACTACAGGCTGGTGCTGCATTCAGAAGCTGGTGGCCTAGGCAGTTCTGGATTGCAGCTGCCTCGTGCCATGGGACCCCTTACCCACCCCACAAGGACAAAGGCAATTCCTGATGGAGACTGTCCTCCCTGGAAACTCCCTTGCCCTACACTGAACCACCACAGGCCGGAGGGGGATCGGCATGGCTGTCCCAGCATGGCTGTCCCAGCATGGCCATCCCCTCGGTGAGCCGAAGCCTTCAGTCCCTTGGGACCTAAAGTTCAGTGAGTTCACCTCCCACTGAGTTCAGCTTTCAGTAAAGCAGCACAGCAGTCCTTCTCAGTGGTGGAAGAGTGTCATTCATAATCACCAGTAACTTATTAATTATATTGAGTTTGATATTTTGATATGCACCAGCTTGAGCTGATTCTTGTGCAAGTCCACAGATTTTACTAAAATAGCCCTTAAGGAGGACAGCACTGGGCATCAAAAGTAGCATTAACACACTGAATTGCTGAGCAAGAGTGTGATTTGATTTACTACACTGGATTGTTTCACTTTATTTGAGTATTTTTGCATCTGATTGTGTGATTTTGTACTATAAAAGCATTCTGTACTTAGAGCTAGTCTGTCGTGGTGCATGTAGATCCCAACATGTAAATGAGAACACCACAGTGTAGGAGTTATGAATTGAAAAGGTGAATGTCAGCCATTACCCCAAAACCTCTGGAAGATTCTGTTTCTAGCTTCTTGCTCTCCTCTCTCTTCAACCATTCAGCTCTTCTTTGGCTGAAAATCAGCAGTAACTGCAAAAGAGAGACGTCAACATAAACAACGTAGTCTTCTGAAACTTTGATCATTCTGTCAGTCTGAAAATACTCTTCTGTGATCAGCCTACAGTGTTCTGCCCCCTGCAGTCAGTCAGGAACTTTGAAGCTCACCAAACCATCCATGACTTCTAATGTAGATGGTAGAGAAGTGCATGTGCCCTCAGGGGCCACAGCAACCTCCACCTTGAATGAATTCTCCAGGAGAATTCAGTCCCGTGCACAGATCTACCAACAGGTCTGAGAGTTCCCCCCACACTGATAACAATGGGTGTCCAACAAGGCCTCAGAGGGCATTAAATTTCTTGGTAGCACTTGTCAAAGCATCACAATATCATCCCATAGAACACATAGGCACAGCACAAACCACTCTGCAGGACCCATCACGGTGGGACTCAAAGGATCAAAGAATGGTGCGCACCAAAACAATAGATTCCCTAAGTTTCTAGTTTAGGGGCCTAGTACTTCCCACTCAAAAACACCCAGAGTGAGTAACAATAAGATTTAAAATACTGAACTTCGTTGATGACCTCACAGGATTATTTACAAAAAAAAAACCAGATCAAAACCCAAATGAAAACATTTTCTGTTCTCTCAGATATCCATCCTTTCCTGTAGGTGGAACAAGTACAAAAATAAAAATGCCTTTCCTTTTCTTCCCCCAGCAAAACAATCCTTAGAACAATTAACATAACGGACTGTCAAAAGTGCTCATAGCAAAGTGACAAATGCCGTGAGTGGCAGGCAAGCCCAGCCCGACCCACCAGAACACTGCATGCTGGATTTGTCATGCAAATCAAAATGGAACCTGACATGCTCTTTGTTCATTTCCCTTTCATAAAATCTACTTTAAATGCCTCCCATGTGCCTTGTTTTGGAAGCTGACATTCCAAATGCATCAGTGCAAATTAAGGAGGGATCCATTACCAATAAAGATGTTGCGATACAGAGAGTTTCAACAAATCTTATTGGGAAAACTGGAGAAACAACTGCTGCAGCTGGAAACTGTAGCGTCCCACAGTTTGCTGCTTTTATGAAGTCTCTTTAGAAAAACTCCATCAGTAGGTCCTTGTGGAGAAGTTCTGGCAAGCTGTCACAGCTTAATATTTATAGATTATGTCTGCAAGCAATGGATACGTTGTGAATTAGGAATAATCACAGTGGTTTTCCATTAAGTTTTGTCTATATTAAAACATTTAATGGTTAATGTGCATAAGACAAATATTTAAATTACAAATTGATTTTTATCTATCTTTTTTATTTCTGCTCTTTTACTACCTGAGTGCAGAAACAATTATGTAGCTTTTTAGAAGATGCCCCCAGATGTACAGTATTTTACAATTAACGTGTACTTTATGAAAATGCCTTTTAAACAATGAGAATCATGTTATGACCTCATGAAAAGAATTGGGAAGCTTCCACTGACTTCAGCTGAGCCAGTGGTTCATCCCCTCGGGATATATTTTTAACAAAGCCCTCAATGCATTTACGGAGCATGTGGGACTTTGGTTTAAAAATATATGAGCACATCTGTTAATAAAACAGTTTGGAATTTACTCTCAAAAATAGACTAACCCAAACTTTGGACTACATTAACTTCCTTAGTTTTGTAATTAGAATAATTTACATGATGATTTGGTTTCACCTCTGCCAAAACCAGCAGTCAATCTGAATAAATAGTGGTTTCATCACTGCAATTCCACTCTGAGCATCCAAAAATTTAGATTTAAGACTTTGCAGTAGGCCAGTTGGACTGTTCCATACCAGCATTAATCCTGGTACGTGTCCTAGACAGATGTTATTTTTTCCATTCTGATAGAAAAATGCTTGTCTTTGTCGATGCATTGCTTTACTCTTGCAGCTTGCTGGTGCTTACCCTGCAACTTTAGACCTGAGTCCCTCCTGGAATTTCATTCACTCACTCTTCTCTTTTTTCAGCTATAAGTGGTAAAAAAATGCAAAATCAACAAATATAAACATTTTCATTTAATGTCTTAACAGAACTATTATCTGATACTTTACATATCATCTCTTTAAAATGGCAAAACCTTTACTTTCTTCTCTGCATTGGCTCTGAGCTTGAATTTTTATGAATCAGATTTTTCTTCCTACTCATTTTGAGGCATTCTGTTTTGCCCCAAGATCTTAATATCTATATACAGGGAATTTCCAGTGAAGGGGAATGATGCCTCTGGAATTGTTTCCTTGCCAGTTCACATCTGGCACTCAGTATAAGATCCATCTGCTTATTCAGGGTCTCCGGGGGCTTGCACAGTAGTGGCTATGAGTGTGCCTTTTAATTTGATTTTGTCATTTGGCTGGTTGGTGAGTAGCTGACAGTCTGTCTGAATGCAGCAGGGCAGTTACAACTAGTCAGTCATCATGTCCTACTTGCCAATTCATAACCCAGTGGAATGCCAGTCACATTTCAACAATTTAAAACTATATCAGTCATCTCCCCTACACGCTCCCAAAATGTCAACACCACAAAATATATTGCTTAATTATCTTTAATTTAATTTATTTCTTGTCTGTTGCCAGAGGTTTGGAGAGCAGAGTCATGCTAAGCTTAATTTACCTCACTAACCTGTCTAAGTTTGAAGGGTAGGTAGAATTGTGGCATGGCCTTCAGTGACCTATGCCATAAGTAGCAATTTAGGTAAAGATAGAAATTCCTCAGAGCAAAGCCTTGTATGTTTTAACTGCAAGCATGTTGGTACCAGCATCAATTATACTGGTACAATAAAACCCATAAACTATACCACATATAGATTTATTTCTCCTTCCAAAAACTAGGATTAGGATTGGTCACAATTTGCCTCCTACTGTGTTTCTCACATCCTTCTATAGAGATGTTTTTAGCATGGTAAAAGTACTTTGACCACAGTCATGACAATAACCAGTAAAACTACCTCTGGAGTATGGATAATTCTGATTATAGTGTGCAGAATCGTATCCTCCCAAGCAGCATTCCATAAACAAGATAAACTCTTGTAAAAGCCTTCTGAAGCAACCTCTGGCATATGAAACCCCAGATAATGTGAAACCCCAGATAAAACTCTCCTATCAAACACTCAGATAAGTTTTCCCATGTGTGAATTTTGTGTATCTGTGCTAACTGGGAAACACTGCGAAAACAGTTTCTGCCCTGATCTTATCCTTTAAGTAACAGATGATGATAAAATTCCAAATTCTCACTTTATTAATCTGTACTTGGTTTAGTCACAAAAGAAAGAATTGGTCCCTGTTAAAACTTATCCCTTACTTAAAGCTGAAATTAATTAGCTAATTCAGTTGAGGTTTTATTTTACTGTCTACTGACATGTTCTTTGATCCTCCAATATTTTTCTTTTTGAGTGATTGAAGATTTCATTCTGGCACTGTCAACAGACCTTTTGTTCAGAAACTTCTATTTACATCTGTAACTGACTTAATTCTCAGATCTTCCCAGCAGTTTCTCTTTGATCTCTGCATTTCTGAGTTTAATCATTAAGTTTGCATCTGAAGTGTTTCAGTTGCCATATCTTTCACAGTTTCCGGGACTCAATTAAGAGAACACAAATCCTGAAAGTTCACTTAGAATCATTTTTTGATCATTTTGCATACTACACATACTGCATCTCTGAAATTACAGCATGAACTAGAATGATTCCTGGGCCATTTCCATGTATTAAGTACTTAAATTTCAAGATTTAGCATGGATTTTTTCTGTGTACTTAGTATATTTCTGCCTTTACAGTTTAACCATAGTAGAGATGTCCTACCTTTCTAGAGCAAATCAATCTATTGGGCACAGGCTTTTCACAATGCTTTTGAAACAAGTAGTTTTAGTCCACTATCTCAATTCTAATGATAAGCACTTCTGCTAAAAAGCCACCAAGCAAAAATAAATCATTAACTGAAAATCAGGAAAAAAATGTCCCTGTAGAAGAGTCATGAAAAATACAGTAAAACATCACTAAGAGAACTCCAAGAAACAAGTCCTAAGCAATAGTGACTACTAATTATCACTGACTGTTCAGCATGCGAAAGCAGAAGGCAGGTGAATCCCTGGTGCAAAACATCCTGTGCGTTCACTTTTCACTCCCTGCAGTAACTCAAGACCCACGAGCAACCTGCTGGCTGAAAGCTGTGCATTGTGGGTGCACCAGGATTCCCCGAGGGCCAAGTTCCCTGAGTGCTGCGCTCCTGGAATACATTTGAGCAGCTCTGTACAAAAGCAGTCCCCAGCCAAACACGTGAATGAGAATCACAAGTGGCTGCTCTGTCAATCTCACACACACACGGCATTCATGGCTACACATCGGAACACTTGGGTTGCTGTGTAGGATCCCGGCTCTTCCCTTTGCCATGCTCCACACTGCTTCCCTTAGAGGAAAGTTTATTTTCTCTTTGCTGAGTTCCCTGCTTATTAAAGCAGGGCAGCACTGTACACTAATATGCAGAAAAACAAACTGAAACTGAGAGCTTCCACCCCAACAGCAGCATGACCCTGCCATCCCAAACACACCCAGTACTCCACCCGTTCCTGTGCTGTTACTCAGAAAGCTGGAACTGCTCCCGTGCTGTTACCCAGAAAGCTAGAATTGCTCCCTTTCTCCAGGTGCAATATTATGTAGCCTTTGTTTACAACAGTCTGGGAAAACACTTAGTGGGAGTTGACTTTTGTTTTCCAAGTAGGTAGGGAAGAGGAGCTTATCTAACAAGTTCTGTGGCCAGTTACTGTTGATCGACATCAAATCAGACTGAAAAAAAAGAATATGAACTGAAAAATGAATTAATAACTATTGCAGGTGAAGTTAACTCAGCACCTAGTGAAGTTTATTTGTGTAAGTGAAAGAAAGGGCTGCCACTGAAATGGGTCTGGTTTTGGAGTACAGTGACACAGATGGGACCTTCCTATCTACACATGAGGTGTTTTTGTTTGTCTCGGTTCTAGAGCATTTGTGTGTCCTCACTTCTCTCATGGAAAACCTGGGTTTGGGGACAGGGTGTGAGAAGGAGAACTTGGATGCATGAAAACAACAAGAAGAAAAGTTTGGATTTAACCACAGAAGTGGAGTGTGTAAAGTCTTTTCCATAGTGGATGCCCTTGAATCCCACTGACTGTGCTCGTTAGCTCAAGGCCAAAATAAAGAAATACAGGTACCCAGATCAGTCGCTGAGGATTTGTTATTCTCAATGACACCCTGGACACCCAGCTCCAGTGCCTTACCACTGGGGCATAACAATGCTCCCCAATAAATACTGACCCTGGCTATCAGGATGGCTCAAATCTGGAACCAATCCTTAATGAAGACTGACCAAAAGTTTATATTCAGCTCATAAGCACTCTTTTGTTCCAAAGTTCCATGTAATATTAATTTCCCAGAAGATAAAGTGATCTGTAGTAGTATTTAGTAGCTACTAACAATCTATATAGACAGATCCATGTTTAAAGATGTGAGGAAAACAGTATACTGACAGAACCTTCATTTGGACTGAGTTCCAAGTACACAAGTATTTATTTCTGCTTTAAAAAAAAGAGATTTTTTGTGAATATTCTTGTGCTGAGGCACAGTAATTTGGATGACTGGAAGCTGGAAAGTTAAGTAGTGGGGCCATAGGGGTACTACAGGCAACCAACAAAATCATGTAACTATGAAACAATGAAAAAATCCATAAAGTGCTATAAAATATGCATGTTCTTTTACATATATATCTGAAGGGGCAAAAATTGCTGCAGTTCATCCATTAAAGATGACAGGAATGCTGGGCACGCACAGACTGCAAAAAGCCCTAGGAAAAAGTGATTTACAAGTAGCATATTCTTTCAATCTGCAGGAAGCAAATCTGATCTTTTGGATATCAAATGCAAATCCCACTAACAGGATGTGAAAGCAAGAATGGATTGACCATCTCAAGACTGAAAATCTGACATAGCATGAAAGCCCCTCTGCCACCTACTTCTGCTTTCGTTTCAGGGTTTTGTTCCAACAGCACTCCTGGTTTGCAATTGATTGTTTCTTCCATTTATCATCTTTAACTTATTAAACTGCCTTTTTTTAATCCTCCATTCTGTTAGGATACTTTTTTATGGCAAAAATATACAGTATCATAATGTTCTACTGTTTTAATTTCATGTATTTATGGCAATTTCAGTAAGGTACACTATTTTGCTGCATCTTTTTCAGAGTACTTTATTAGAAAACACATTTTCAGTGTCATTTGCTAAATATGGCCAGCTTTCTGTTACCTGATGTATATGTACACAAGAAAAATGTTTCAATTTTTGGGGTTTTAATAAATGCATCTGTAAAACCTATAGGGGTCTGTATTAGCAGGCAGGTCAGGAACACAACAGTCTCACGCCATAGTTCATGTCTTCTGAAGAAACTGTTATGATTTCCATCTTTCTAAAAAGAAATTATTTATTTTTCTTGCTTCTATTTGTGCAAAATTAATAAAAGTTACTTGCTATTTTGTGCCCTGTGCTCTTTCTAGCCATGCATTCTGTGAAGCTCCAAACATAGAATGAATCATAGAATGGTTTGAATTGGAAGGGACCTTAACAATCATCTCCTTCCAACCTGTGCCATGGGCAGGAATGCCTTCCACTATCCCAGGTTGCTCTGAGCCCCATCCAGCCTGGCCTTGAACACTTCCAGGAATGGGAAATGACATTTCAGAGGTTTTGAGGACTGTACCTCATGAATACTCTGTGCTCCTTAAGGACATACCAACAGCCCAGGGCAGCAGATCTAAAGTTAAAAAATGAAGAGTCTCTTTACCAACAAAGAAAACCAGGCTCAAGCTACCAAAGCTCCCCTGTTTGGCAGCCAGTCCTACATTTCCAGAGGGCTCAGACACATGTGGTGTTGCACTGTCCTGTCTCACTCAAGGCAGGAGTCACAGCCCTGGTTCCTCTGTTCACAAGCAGATCCAACTCAATGCCAGAGATTAATTGCTGAATTATCTTTGTTACTCCTGCTTGGAAGGTTGCCCTCTGTCTCCTCCCAGTTCTGAAATTTAGAAGAATGAGCCACCAGAAGCAACAGAGGCTTGGAGGCAGCTGGGAGGAAAAAGGAATAAATTAGTCAGTAAACAGCTTCCAAGGACTGAATTGCAGTTGTACAACATTGAGGAGCCTTTCTCACACATACTTCAATATTGATACATTTTGTGACTTGTAACAGGGTGTCACCGACCTCAAACTGAACCTCTGATCACCTAAAGATACCCATAATTTGGGATACTGCTGCTCTCTAGCCTGTAAGTCCAGCCTGGCAAACACCGAACATCAGAAGCATCACCAAGAAGTCCCAGCTATTATGAGCAAAGAAATTACACATAAGGTCCTCAAAAATATGCACTGCATCAAACACTGCTGCTGCCAGGAGTGAAAGATGGGCATGAAATTAAATATTCAGCAACAAGTGGCTGTAGAGAAATTGAGTAGGAAATAGAAGATAAAGAAGCTGGAATACTAAGCAGAGACAATTATGATAAGCAGGATAAAATGTGTAACAGTATTGTTTAGAGGAAGAAAACACAATGTAGGTAAAGTGGTGACAACAATGAATTCATAAAAATGTCCGAAAATTAAGGCTCGAGTTAAATACTGAGAAGCTTGCAGGTAAAACATCAATGTCTGATGAGGGAAGGAGGGGGGAAAAATAGGTAAGGGAAGAAAAGATCTTTCCAGAGCAAACATGAAAGATAAATGGTGCAGCAGAAAAAGCAAAAAGAGGGGGATAGTATTCAACAAAGACTTGTTTATCTTAATGTTTGGGGTGTATATACATATATTTCTTTAAACATAATAAGGTTAGTAATGGACAATTGAGACATCACTTTAGAATCCCCCTCTATTGATAATGTAAGGCACATTTACAGCATGACTGACTTCAATATATGGTTTTGTTCTTAATATTTATCACTAAGTTCATTTTTCTTAACACTAGAAATTAGAAGATAAACGGAGGTGGCAGAGTCCCAGCACCAGAGCTGTATCTGGTATCAGAATTCAAGGCTGTATTTCACACATAGACCGTTCTTACCCTACCCTGTACAATTACCCCGGAGAAGTTTTGCAAAGGAAAGCAAACAGAATGGAACGGCTGCCGAAGCCTTTTATGTACGAGCTGCCGCAGTGCTGATAAGGACGTGATTAAATGTGAGCCGCTGTTGAATTTCCCCACGGCACGGCTGGGCTCGGTGTTTTCTCACACACGAGGTGCTGCCCTGAAGGCCGGCCCCGGCCCCGGCCCCGGCCCCGCCGCAGCTGTCAGGGCTCTGGCCGCAGCCGCACAGCCTGCACTTCCCTGGGGACAGAGAAAGGTCCAATGAACCCCGAAACACTTCACCTCAGAATTCAGGTCTCCCTGCACCTATGGGCAACTTCTTGTGCCATCCTCTGAGGAAACCTCACGGTTAGCTAAGGTTAAAGCTACGGGATAGCAGCAGGACCTCATGGCCGACCCACTATAACCACTTCTACCACAAAACCGATACCGATTTATACCCGAGCTTCTATTTTGACAAATTTTGCTCTTGAGCTCTGCAGGCAGCGGAGCGGCCCCTCAGGCGAAAGGAGCATCAGCCACCTGTACGGCCGCGGGGGCAGCGGGAGGAGGCACGGAGAGCCGGGGGACACACGGAGAGCCCAGAGGCGCACGCAGAACCCGGGGGCACAGGCACAGCCGGGGGCCGGGGCAGCCCGGGGGCACACGCACAGCCGGGGCAGCCCGGGGGCTCGGGCGGAGCGCTGCCGGCGGGGTGCGAGGGCGGGGTCCGGCGAGCGGCCCC
>VZTH01012679.1:353097-392747 GCA_013397815.1 Aleadryas rufinucha
GAGGCGGGGGCCGCCGGGGCCCGGGCGGAAGCGCGGGGAGCGGGGCCGGTGTGCGGGAGGGCGGCGAGAGGCGCCCGGGGCCCGCGGGGCGGAGGGCGGGGGTGTGTGTGTGAGAGTGCCCGCGCCCAGCGATGAACTTGGTTCTTAGTAGCACTTCCCATCAGGCTTTCGGGGCGGCTGGTTCCCTTGCCTCCTCCAGAAGCCCCTGGAGCCTCTGGGCAGTGAGGGGCGAGCGGGCCCTTTCCTCTTTGGCCTCTGCCGTTCGAGCTCGGTTCAGGGGCAGGACGCGATTAAGACTTCACTGTACTGGGTTTTTCTTTGTCTGGCAATAATTTTCCCGTAGTCGAGGTTTCGTATTGGAAATTGACCTTTGTGACCCAGGCATCCCCCCTGTGGCAGTTCAAGATAGGAGGAGAATCCCCCTGAATGCACTAGAAAGTTGTTTGTGGAAATCTGGTTTAAAAGCACAGTGGAGCAGTAAAATTAAATTGTACTAAAAGATTTCTGTGCAGTTGCCAGGATTTGAAGGGAATTTTTAATGACTTACTTGAAGACATGATCCTGTTTTGGGATTGGTGCTGTCAATGCTCACACTTGCTGTAGACAGTGACAGTGTTGGAGTTTATGGTGTCTCGAATAATGTGTGGCCGTTTGAGTCTCAGTCCTTTTAACGACACTCTGTGTTCAGTAAATAGTGTGCTGCAAATGGGTCAAGTGGCAAACTTGAGTTCTAAGAGCTTTTCTCAGTGTCAGTGCCCGAGGTGGAAAAAATTCTTCTGCCCGTGGCTCAGTGTGTCAGATAAGGGAAGCACAGAGCTGTGGAGGTGGGGATCAGGAGGAAGCTACAGTGTAGATGTACATCTATATGTACATAATGTGTTAACCCCGTAGTGCGAATATCCTGGGAAAACTGCAGTAAGTAAATACTGGATTAAAAAAATCCTAACACGTGTAGTATTGAATCACGTTCTTTCTGACTGCTTTTGTCCCTTTTCAAGGTCATATGCTAGGAAAAGAGAAAAGATTTATTTTAAGCTTTTGCTGAGTAATATGGACTTGTGAAATGTATGTCTCTCTGCAGGTTGAAGAGTGTTTCAGAATTCTTCCACTTGGGAAAACTAAAGTTGAAGCAGCAATGTGTTGCCTTTAAATTAAATTACATCCTTGTGAATGTAACTTAATGTTTTCATACATTAAGAAATTTTAATTATGTCGTGGGGTTTTTGAGACTAAAAGACCTGGGATGTTTTTTTCAAAGTTGTGACTACTCTGTATTTTCACTTCATGGCAAAGTGCACATTTCTTAATTTCTTTCTTTTATCTTGATTTGAAAAATACAGATTTTATTATGATAATTTTCATTAAGCAGAATTTTACTGGCCTTCATCAGCCTTCTAAAAGGAAATACTGTGATCCTTTTAAGATTTCCTTTTTTAACTATAACACACCTTATTAATAACAGATTCTATGGGGTCTTACCTTCATAACTGTAGAATTAAGGCTGAATCATATCTTTAAAAGGAGGTAAAGGATATAAAAAGCTGTCCTTTTCTGCTTCTAATGGCAGAATTCTGCACAATAAGGTTTCCAGCTATTTGAAATAAATGTTTTGCAGTCATGTGAAAAGAAAATTTTATATTTCTTTAAAAATAAACTTTGTTTTCTTTATGTGGGAAATGGAGACAGTGTTACCAGCCTTAGCATGGTCACCAATACGTTGTCCATTCTCTTTTTTCTCTCCACTTGATGTGTATTATCAAGTTATTTATAAGTTTCTTGTTGATGTTACTCAGTGAAATTGGCTTTTATTTCAGTTTAAATAGGGAGTATTTCAGTTTAGTTTGGAATTCTTGTTAGAAATAACCTCATCCAGACAAAACCCTTCTTGTCGTGATTTAACTGAATTGGTTAAAACTGAACTGAAGGTCCTCCTCTTTATCCTTTGAACGTTAGTTCTCAGACCTGTTTGAGATGATGCTGTGCTTTAGTGTCCATGTTGTGAGCAGATGAATTATCTTCCCTCCTTTTGCACTTGGAAACAGTAGTTGCTTTACTAAAAACAGCATTAATTTCCCACCTTAGAATGATCCATAATGGATCATAGTCAACTGACAGTCCCTGTTCTTGTTTCAGTACCTGCTGCAAGTGACCTTGGTACTTGCCAGCAGTGTAAAGCAATCAGATACCAAATTGTCTGACTGTGTAAATTTATTGTGCTATTTTGGTATCATAGCAGATGTGTTCATTAACTTCATGAAGAAAACTTACCTGTATGACCATAGGTTGTGATATGTTGAGGTGTTTTTTTCTGCCCTTTCAAGATATAAAGCCTGTAAGAAACACATTTTGTGGAAAGCAAGAGCAGTCAGAGTTGAGTTGTGACCCCCGATTTGTGGTACCTTAAACAAGAAATTGCTTTGTGTTGTAGACTTGGTGAAGTAACCTTGGGTATGATAACTTGGGAGTTACTTGGACATTGTGATGCTTCACTTAGTGACTGTTGTGCTAATTGTTTCAAAGTAATCACCATACTAAGTTAGATACTTTTTATCATTATAAGACTTTCCGGAGGTCTAAGTTACATTGGATAACACGTGTTCCTTTTTCTTAGAACCAACACAGATATACAGATTTCTACGTACCCGGAATCTAATAGCAGTGAGTACTTGGTTTTGTAACTCCTTTATTTTGCACTTGTAGAAAATTTTAATTAAAGCATAACCATTGTCTATTTTTTTCCCCCCTGCAGCCAATATTTTTGCACAGAACTCTCACTTATATGTCCCACAGAAACTCCCGAACAAATATCAAAAGGTAAAACTGTTTTTGTAAAGTAATCCTAAAATGTTCACCAAGTAGCAGAAGTCTGAAAAACAGTGGAGGGTGATGTCCTGTTTTCTTTTTGAAGAACTTTAAAATACATACTTCAGTGTACAGTTGATTTCTGAGACCTAAGAGATTATTTGCGATGTTAAGTGTATGTGTAGCTTTATCCGTGTGACTTCTGTCGATACTGGGAATGTTCAAATGTGGAGAGCTATCTGCAGAATCCTAACTAATTCTCCCATGTTTGTTTTCTATTTTGGAGGAGAACTTATTAAAAAAAACAAACAAAACTGTATTACATCCCAGCTTTTGTAATCAATGGTGCTTAATCATAATCATATGAAACATTGTATTTTAAACTGTAACCTAACCACTTGTTTTTGAAAAGACCAAAACCCAAATACAAAACTATTGGCTTTGTTAATTAGTCTTGAAATAATCCAGTAATTATTTCTGTAGTTATTTTAAAAGCTGGAAAATAAAGGAGGTCTGTTTATAGTATTTTACAAGAACTCCAGCAAATACTTTTAAAAGGTTGCTTTGGACTGGATACACCTGAGAGCTGGGCTTCAGTTCTGATATTGCAATATAGTTATTCCTGTCATGTGAGGTGCTACAGCTGCCTGTCAATGGACCTGAAAACACAGAAACACTGCAGAGGGACAAGTGCAGTGTACATAATTTATTAGCAGAATCACAAGGCCCTTCCAGTTACTTCCCCTTCACTGAAAATCCTTTGTTGCAGTTTAGATTTTTTGGTAACGTGAACATTTAGTTTAAAATATTTTAGCACCAAAGTTCTTATCGCTTGGAAACAGTTGCTGTGGGACTTAAGTACAACAAATATGCAACAAAATGTGATTATGCAGACAATTCTAATTTAAACTTTGTATTTATATCTAAGGGAAGTAATATCTGCATGATCTGTAGATCAATAGAATTTGCATATTTTTATTTAAATTAAAGGAGGTATTTAAGGCATTGTTTGATCTTTTGGATATTGTTATATGTTCTTGCTATGAATTTTAATGGCACAATATAACTTCTTCTTAAAACTGAATCTGTAGCATACAACTTCAGATACTTAGGACAGGTAATGATCAGAATTTTTTTTTTTAACTTGGAGTTGTAGCTTACTTTTTCTTAGAAAAGTTACCAAAATGAATTTTTTGCTTATTTTAAAGTGAGTCAGAGCAAAATTTGAAGAAATTATTTTCAGGGTGTTTTGTTTTTTGTGGTTTGGTTTTGTTTGGTTTTTCTAACTAGAACTGTACTACAGGAAGTTCTTGCTTATAATTTAGATTAATTTATTGTCGACTGAAATGTGTATGTTACCTGAAAGTGTTCTGTTGGATATCTACTGTACTTGCTGGGAAGCAAGAGACAGTTCTTTGCCTGTGCATTGTTAGCCACTGTTCCAAATTCCAGTTGATTGAGCTGCACAAGTAATGCTTGGTTTCTGTTTGAAATATACTGATTTTTACCAGTTCCCTTAATGTTTTGTGTTAGAACTGAGTTTAGTTGGGAGACGTTCTAATAACAGACAGATTACAGCTGTTTCTCTCAGTATTTCTGACAATGCTGACTTACCGAAGTCATGCTGGTAATTAGGTCTGGGAAGATCAAGTAAAATGTTTCAGTATGTTTTCTTTATAAAAGCACAATAATGCAACAGAAATGAGCGAGCATAGTTGAAAAGGAAAAAGTCAGAAAGTAATTGTGAAGTGTGTTCCCCCCTGGGTTCCCTCTGCTCTTTCCGTGCTCAGTCAGTACTGTGGCCCTTCTCTTTCAGCCTGGTTAAAACCACAGAAGATGTAATTTAAAGGTAGTTTGGACTGAGAGATTGGCAAAAGAGTGTGAACTGCACTTCCCGAGGGGCTTAGCAGGATCCGTGTTTGCTGATCTGTGCTGGTAAATACTTGCAGATATCCACAAGACCTGAATCACTACTCTTCATTCAATAGAAGTAGTTAAGGTCTATGATCTTGTTGTTTTGGTGAAAAAGGGACTTTAGGAGAGGGAAAATATCTGAACTAGAAAAGATCATCCTGAGGTTCATAGTAGGAAAAATCTGTGTTCCTGATTTCAGTACAGTGAAAGTGTTGGTAGAGTTCTCTTTGCAAAGAGGTCTCTTCTGGAACTGCATCACTGTTAGCCTGTTATGAGGACTATACATGTATATTAATCTATTCCCCTAGAACTCCTAAATGTTGCCATTTTTAAATTGCTGATAATTGTTTTGATTGCCATTTCATTAAACAGTATCATAAGAAAAATATAAAGAACTAATCTCCAAACTTTATAGAACTTACTTAAAGAACAACAGTAACTATAGCTCTGCATCTTTTACCTCCAGCTCTGTGATAGTCTGAGAAAAAAGCCAGACAAATTTATCATTTGGAGGTAGGGAACTAAAACTGCATTTTTACAAGGAAGTTATCTGTTGATGTTGCTCCACATGTTTAATACTAAGAAAGCGTTTAGAAAGCCTAGAACGCTTAGAGCATAGGAAAATGGTCGTAGGGAATAGTTAATGGCCATGTGTCATCCTAGGCTGAAAAGGTATTGAAGTTGCTGCTTATTGGAGAGGTGATGGGCTTTGGTCAGCTGATACTTGGTGGAGAGCTGAACTGGACTCTGTCTCTGGGTCTGTCTTCTGGTGTTAGTATATTATTAGATCAAATGATAGTGTTGGAAAGAAGTTACTAACTGTTAATAAAATTGCTTCACATACAGTATTTGGATAAAGAAATAATTCTATTATTTATTGGCAAAAAAATGGCATGCTACGATGTGACTTCTAATACTTTGCTAATTATTACTTTTCTTGTCTGGAATAAGAGTGGGTGGAGAAAGGAATGCACAAGATGCACATACTTGTTACACAAGTAAATGCTGTCTTGAAAATCCTGAGTGTGAGGGATGGCTATTACAAGAACTTAATTTTGTCTGTTTTGCATGGGAGCATGGTAACATAAATAGTAATTCATTTGAAAGGAATTTCTGTTCTTACAAGTTAACTTCAAAGGCAAAAACTTTTTATTGGTTGCTATTTTTAGTTTTTCTGAAAGTTTTTTTTTTTTAGGAGGACTCTCTTGTTTTGACTAACCTGAGTCTGGATTTAGCAAAGGTTGTGCCACTGTTCTTTTTGGCTCGATGATGGTCACATATTAAATAAAAGTTGTGTCAGGTGTTGGTATCATCTATGAAAGATTGCTGACTTTCCCCTGTTCTGGGATCATGTTTGTCTCTTAGCTGGTTTTTGGCTCCTATTCCGAACATGACATAACTTTGCTCCAAATCTGTTTTAAGCAATTCCTTAGTCTGGAGAAAGCCCTCTGAACTTACTGTTCTGCAGAACAGAGGCTGATTTTGATGAGCTGGAGCAAAGTGCACGCAGAGACATTTTTACCTTAGAATCTGAAACTTTTAACGAATTGTTCTGTTCTTAACATCTCTTGCTTTAAAGCTGAGCACTGCAATGTGCATTTTAGCAATCCCACGTTTTAGTGTAGGTGAGTCAGTTCTTCAGTCTGTCATATGTGTGAATCTTGGGCTGAGTAGAGCTTTGAATCAGTGATTGTTTACTACACAAATCATAATTGTTTTTCTCCTTGTTATCTGAGTGCAGCCCTGTAGTTTTTGTTGCCCAGTGTTGCTGTTTAGTCACCACATGATGTGTAACTCAATCATTCATGAGCATTACGTGCTGACTGTGGACAGAGTGACATCAGTATTTCTTCGGTCAGGATATTTCTGTAGACAAATGCTTCCCACTTCCCCAGAACATGGTGTTGTTGTTCCCTCTGCAAGAAATCCAGTGTTCAGCAACTCTTTATGTTCTTCTTGCTCCATTTTCCTAAGGTATAAATGTAGAGGAAAGATGCCCTCAGACTCTTGTGTTGTCACTGTAGTCAGGTGCAATTTTGTGGGCATCTAGATCCAAGCATTAACTTGCCTTTAGTGAAAAATGGAAAGACTGTTCTGTAATGTGTTGAATAACTTCTGCTCATGAGTGAGCTTTATTTAGCAATGAACATGAAATTGTATGTATGGTAGAACAGGCTGAACATATGAGCATGAACAGACTGATGTCAGAATTACAGAGGGCAATGATTTGAAGTGATTATTCTCTGTGACATTGTTGTCATTGGTTGTCATTGTTCCCTCTTTCCTGTGAGTGTGCTCCAAAGGTAGCTTCAAAATTCATTGCTCTTTGCACTGTGTCCATTTAATAGAAATGTGTGGAGAAGTAAGGGTTTGGGTTTTTAGTTAGGTTTTTAACTCTTTTGTCCTATAAGATTTTAAGTGTTTTTCGTTATTACGATCAAGATTAAAATAGTAATGACTGAAGGGCTGACATGTCAATTCCTGATATGTATAGCTCTCACTGAAACAGGAAGATTTTCTTTGACAAAGCTGAAATGTGGTTAAACATGTTCATTGCAAGGGTTTCAGTATGTTGCTGTCAAGGGAAACTTCTTATGAGCAGTAGGATTACTGTTGCAAGGTCTGGGTTTAATTCCTTGTTTTATTTTTGCTAGTGCTTGAGAAGCAGTTGTGTCCCTTGTAACACGGCCATGATACTAGGTCTAAAGAAGTATATACATGTCTAAAGGGTGTGTTCTGAAGAGAAGGCTAAAGCAGTATATATGGACAGTTCTAGATGGAAAACCAAGTCAAAGCTCGGGCTGAATAAATTTTCTTGCTGAAAGTTGTGGGTTATAGTGGCTGTGTAAAACTATTCTTTTTGCTTTTTCCTCACAGGAAAACATTCAAAGTAGATGACATGTTGTCAAAAGTAGAGAAAATGAAGGGAGAACAAGAATCTCACAGGTACTGTCCTGCTGTTTATTTATATGCATGGGTACAAATGAGCACATGCATGGGCTAAATCAAAAGTCCTTTTGACTGATAAGGTGCAAGGGTTAAAGAGTCATTACCAGAAGCAAGGCACTTGCTATTTGAAATGTTGCTTCCAGAATCTTAAAATGTGTGTATGTTTGCTGGTCACTTAACTTGGAGAAAAGCAGTTTTGGGATAAACTTTCAATATTTGTTGTGGCAGCTCTGAAAATGTGTACAGAAACTTTAATTTGCTTTAACTTTAATAGTGTCAGTTGTGTCAATAAGTAATCTCTGTGTGTTGGAATTAAAAGTAAAAAAATGAGGTGGATTTGGGAAAATACCATGAAGTTTTATTACTTGGGGTTTATGTTGTTGTATACTTGCTATTTTTAACCTGTTCTTTTCCCACAGTGTTTGCAGATCATTAGACTACTTCAGAGGCAGCTGTGCTAGATACAGTGTAGTCTGAAACAAACATAGAAATTTTGTGTTCTAAGAGGCTTTATGGATTTACTGTGTATTATTTTTCTTAATTACATTTTGCTCCATATATTGTGGTTAGTTGCTTTGTTGAAACAACATAGAATATTGATTTGTGTGTGTTGTTTTTTGTGCTTTCAAAACTATCCAAAATGTGCTTTAGTGTGGAAAGGTAACATGGATGAATGATGCAAGTTGGTGTAGATACAGTCCTTTGAATGGTCAAGCTGTTGGGCACTTCCATTGATCATCTCAGAGCTCTTGGGAATGTTTGTGTTTAAAAATAAGTGTGGAGTGTCAGGTTGTATCTGCCTGAGAAGTGAAGTGCACAGAATTGTGTCTGGTGATGTAGTGGGACAGGTGATACTTTGTTGAATGTGTACTTCAGAAATACTAAGTGGTTTTGAGGCCCTTTTTAACCTAGGATTAGAAATACTTGCTTTAAACTGAAATGTGCCCTGAATTTTACAATTTGAAATAAGATGGGTCCATGGTGAGCAGAATAGTCTAGGCTGTGAAACAAAACATGTGCAGTTATTATTTTGATTGCATATGTTATGAATTATATGGACTTGATGTAACTGATAATCTTTATTTCTAAAGATGCAGGTTCCTCCTTGTAAGGGTTTTCATGACCAAGCTTAAAATACCTGTTGGTTTGGTTTTCTTTTAATCTGCGCCAAGCCCATGGTTCAGGGTGAAATTCTAGAAAATTTCCACCAAAACTGAGCTCTGTTGCTGATGAATGTCCAACAAATGTGTTTGCCTGCCTGTGAAGGCAACATCTCCTGTCTTCAGGCAGTGTCCTTCTACTGTAGTATATCAAGTCATAGAGTACCCAAAGAGAATGAGTCTGTAAAGAGAAGAGTGATGTTCAATTCTGCATCAACTGCAACTGCTGTATCCAGGCAGTTTCCAAGTTCAAAGGATGGACTGAATCATTAGAGTTCTGTACTGAACATCAGCGAAGTGGTTGCTGTGAGAAGAAAACACTTATTTGTTCTAACAGTTCCTTTTTTTTTTTTTTTCCTATTTAGCTTGTCTGCTCATTTGCAACTTACATTTACTGGGTTCTTCCATAAAAATGGTATGTTTGCCAATTCATTCATTACACCGTTAATTTGGATAACACCTTTGAAATTAGTAGGGATCTGTGAGGGGAATATTTGAATGTTTTTAATCTCTGCTGTTTGGATGCAGGTTTTAATTTACTTGTTCAGCCTGTCTCATTAGTTATAATTCAGTAGTGCTTTAAAAATGTTGTACTGTAATTGTGATGTTAAGAAGATAAGCCTTCAGGGTTTTAGTCAGAGCAGTGATTTTGAGACATACTTTAAGTCATCATCCATTCAAACTGAAATAGACCTTGAGAAAAGTGCTTCTTTCCTGAAGAATCTGAATTTCTGGGAGTGTGTCTTTGGTGTTTGAAGTAGCTTTTAAAAACCCCACAGCCATCAAATAGCCATTGGAAGATTCTGTGGTTTCTAGTTTAAAATAGAAGCGTAAGAAAAAATTTTGTCAAGTCTAGAAATGAAGGAAAGGCCATGTCAATGATTACAAAAGCCATGGAAATCATATTTTAGTGACTGGAAGTCATTCCATGGTGTCTTTCAAGTACATAAGGATTTGTCTCTCAAAATTGGAATATTTGACTTCATCAACCAGAATGAATAGTTCTATTGCTCTGAGAGCAAAAGCTGTTTGTCCATTAAAATAAAAGAGTATTTCTAATTTTTTGGTTGGCATTGCTGATCACACTGCTGGCATTAGCTACCTAGAAGATTCCAGGCTCTAGGAAATTTATTGTGCAGTCTCTGAAACCAAGTCTTATTTTCTAAGACCTTTTTTCAGGTTCTTTCTGGAGTCCTTTAGCAGCTATTGTGCATGTATTTAACCTTGCATAATATTTAAGGGTGGTAGGGGGGTAATTTTGTTTTGTTTTCCTATCTGATAGCATCTGGATCTTAAACCCAAATTTCAGGTTTGCAACCTGTAAAGAAAAATATTGGAAAAAATAATTTGACTCATTGGTAATTAGTATATTCTGACAGTCCTTAAATCTACCCATAACATTTTTCTCTGTTATAGAACATAGCAAGCTTGCTCTTTTAAACTTTAGAGATCAGCTATGCCTTTTGATCTGCTAATATGAGAATAATTAGGATATATTCTCAAGTGGAAAGTTGTAGTAAGTTTGGGGAGAGTTGAAACTAAGAATGTGGTTAAAGGTCTTTGTACCTGGGAGGTCCCTGTGGTTAAAAAGTAATTACAGATGGATTTATATCATTGAATAGATCTTTGCATTTTCAGAACTTAAAATACTTTTCTGTTTAGATAAGCCATCACAAAACTCAGAGAATGAACAAAATTCTGTAACTCTGGAAGTACTACTGGTGAAAGTTTGCCACAAGAAACGAAAGGTAAAAATGATTTTACAAACTACTGATATACATTAAAGCAAAATGTTTACCTGCTTCTGGAATATCCAAGTAACGTTGCCATATAGTGATGCTGCTGTTGAAATTAGTCTTTAAGAACTAGTGTATTCAAGTTGTATTCTATTGGATTTTGCACTACTTTAGGAGAAATGAGTTTTGAAAAACATTTCACTTTGTTGATTGAATTCAGCTTGTGAATCACATCCACTCATTGTGAATTTCAGCCACTTCTGGTTTTACCTCAGTTTTTGTGTGTCACCTCATTAAACTGTTCATTGTGTTGTGATGTCCAGGGGCTTAAGTAAACCAGGCAATCACAAAATCATAAAACAGTCTATGCCTTTTAAACTTTAGGAGTAAAAAGGAACAAATTGTAATTGTTTTGAATTCCTCAGTCATCTGCCAACTCTTCTCCTTCCTTGCTTTTTCTGTACCTGTGGTTTTTATTTTGATCATTTCAATTATTGCAGATTTTAGCTACCGTGAATCATAAGCAATTTTATATTTATTTTTAAAGCATCGTTGAATTTGCTTGCAGTTTTAGCTGTGCATATTTCACATCAGTGGCAAATTATCTTCCCAACTGTGAGAATATGGGAGGCTCAGTAATGCTTTAGGTTTTTACCAGAAAGGGAAAGATTTGCAGTCAGAACCATGTGTACTTCCCTAAGAATGCCAGGCTGATTTGACATGTTTTTAAGAATTAATATTGTTTCTAGCCAATTTTGTTAATTGTTACAGTATGGATAAATATGGTGAGATCAGGAGGTGCTAATGGTTATTCCAAATGTTTTGCTGCAAGTTTGATATCTAGGCCATCTTGTCTTGTTTTCCCAATTCTGCACAATGTTCAATGATCTCTTTGAGAGGTACTGAATATAATAAATCCCAGGTAAGTGGTTCTTTATCTCACAGATAGCACAAAGTGCACTCTGAAATATTGCAAGGAGAAGATAGGAAGCCCTTGATATATATATATATAACCAAAACATTTAATTTCTTCAGGTAGACAGAATTAAATTAGTATTAATGACTGTTCTACAATCTTTCTAAGTGCCTCATGTTAGTGTTACTTTAATCACATACAGAAAGATGGCTGCTGCCAGAAGGGGTTATAGAATGCCAGTTTTATTTACACTTGCAAATATCTGGGTTTGCATTTAAAATCTGGGATTGCTCCAGATTTTTTTATTTATATCTGTTACAAGGCTTCTTTTCAAAAGTTGGCAGAACAAATACAATTAATAAATGACATTGATTTAAATGATGTCTTTACTTTGAAGTCTAAAAACCTGAACCTTATCTTTCTTGTTTTACTGCAGGATGTCAGTTGTCCCATAAGACAGGTTCCTACAGGTAAAAAGCAGGTGCCTTTAAACCCAGACCTCAGCCAAATAAAACCAGGCAACTTCCCATCACTTGCAGTTTCCAGCAATGAGTTTGAGCCAAGCAACAGCCATATGGTGAAGTCTTACTCATTGTTATTCAGAGTCACTCGCCCAGGAAGGAGAGAATTTAATGGACTGATCAATGGCGAAACTAATGAAAACATTGGTAACTTCAACCTTTAAATCTGCTTTTGCAAGGTTTATCTTGTAAGCACGTATAGAGTTGTCTTGATGTGCAGTGTAGGTCACACTGTGACAAGGGCCGGTAATGAGTGATAGAGCTTTTATTTGTTTGCAGTCTCGTTTGAGATGGGGCTGAAATTCAGCTGGTAACTAGAAATTGTGCTTTTGGTTTTGTGTGAATTTAACACCAGTTGTTACTAACGTGATGGTGAAGGTGTGAGGCAGCTCTGTTAGAGGGTGGATAGTGCAGGAGAGCCCTGTGGTCACTGAGAGTGTCATTATTCCTCCACCAACACTGGTCACTACTGACTCGCTGTAGGTTCTGTCAGGATCTCTCAGCAAAACTAAATGACAAGCCAGTAGAGGAGATACCCCAATAACAAATTTTTAAAAGCTATTTTCTTAATCTTATTGAGATGTGTTAAAACACAAAAGTGCATGTAGAATGAAAAACTTTATTTCTCACTATTTTATAGCCACAAGAGGAGGAAGATCAAATCCCAAGTTCTTTATGCTGACAGAATAATAGGATGAAACTATAAATACATGAGAACATACCTAAAATATGATTACTGTTAAGCTAAGTGCTCTTTCTATTGCATTGTCCTTCTCTATTGTATGGCACGTCTGATACAATCAACAGCCTTATTTGTGAGTGCATAGAGATTGTTTGATCTTTTGAATCTGTGCTTATATAATGATTGAATACCATATTTCTTATGTGCAGATGTCAATGAGGAACTTCCAGCTAGAAGAAAAAGAAACTCTTCAAATCGTGAAGATGGGGAAAAGACATTTGTAGCACAAATGACTGTATTTGATAAAAACAGGTGATATTATTAAAAACAAATATAGCTTCTATTAGTCATTAGAAATTTGTTTGATAATAAACTTAATATGTTCTTTGTTACAGTGTAGGTTGTATTTGGCTGCATTGTAATTGTTATTTACAACAAGAACTTAGGCTTGCTATGCTTTTTTAAAAAATCTGCAGGTTTTGTTAACACATTTTATACTGAAACATACTCAGTGATTATTGTAAATAATTCCCATCTGTGAACTTGAATATTGCCCTGTTAATTTGCATCCGTTTGTCTGTTCTTTGCCAGTTTTTGACAGATGTAATTTCTGGGGTTCTATTAAAGATCAATGACAGCATAATTTGAAAGTAAAACAACAAAAAGGTCTCTGAAATACCCTTACTGCTCACGTTCTCTTGGGTGCCATAATTTTCTCCATGCCCAGACCATTGTTGATGTAGTCACAGGTCTCATTCTGCCAGCAGCTACAGAGGACATCAGTTCTCCCATTACTACAGGACAATCAAAGAAATAGTTAAAATTGTAACAGGCTTACTCTGTCATGTAGTTTAATTATTTTTTATCATGATACTACTTAAAAGTATTTCAAAGAAGGTGGTGTGAGGTGAACTCACGTGGCAATAGCTTAGAGCACTCCAGATCGAGTTTGAAAGATAAGCACCAGACCATTTCCTGGGTGGACATTTTGGTTGGTTGGTTGTGCTGCAAAGGATCGTAGTGCCAACAGCCAAAATACAGTACAATGAAAATAAGATCTCTTTCCATGGCAAATGCAGGTCTCAGGTAGAGGTAGGTTTTTAGATTATTTCTTAATCAATAAAAATGGAGCTTGAAGAAAAAGCTGCTTAAACCAGCTCCAACTAATTCTGACAAAATGGTTATTTATCCAAATAGGGTTTTAGAAGTATATTTTGAGAAGAGTTTGGTTTTTGAAGAAATGTCCTTTTGTCCTTTTCTAATCTGTATCGTCTTAGAAGTCTTGACAATATTTTGTTCTTTCCTATTACTCAATTTCACTGGAGAACTTGGATATGCTAAACATGATATGAACCATTAGGTGGTTTTGTAGTGGTCATAAGCAAGGACATTCTCAGATATGCTGTTGTATAAATGAGACTGATTTGCAGCAGAATCAAATCATGCATTAAAATGTATGTGTTTGGTTTAGTCTTTAACATTTTTCTTTGTTATGGATGATGTTTGCCTAAGATTCAGACCTAGTCAAATAAATTTGCCTGAAAATACGCCTTTAGGTTCGTGGAAATTTAATTACTGTAAAATAGTGTATTTTAATAGGCAAACAATAAAAAAGAGTGTTTTTACACATAATACATATTTTGTCTTGACAGACGTTTGCAACTTCTGGATGGGGAATATGAAGTGGCCATGCAGGAAATGGAAGAATGTCCCATTAGCAAGAAAAGAGCAACATGGGAAACAATTCTAGATGGGAAGGTATGGATTGTTTTAGTGGCCAAGAGACCTGTCTTCACAGGAAATAATTCTCTTTGGGAATGTATGGACATACATTTTAATTTAGCTCTCAGTTTAGAAAGCTTTGGCTACACTGGATCATTAATACAAGCAGATGGCAACTACTGTAAGTGTGGCAGCTGTTTCTTTTCAGTGACTTCTGAATTTCTGACCTAGAAAATCAGGCAGTTTAAATGCTATTCTAACAAGTTGGACATATCAAAAAGGAGCAAACTGCAGAATATTTAAAGGGGAAGAAAGAGGAACCCAGACCTTTCACAGTTGTGATCTTATGTACATACCTTAAGAAAATGCTGATAAAATGTAGTGATGAAAAGAAGAGGATGTATCAGTGTAGGAGGAAGGGTTGAGAAGTTGTTGACTGAGGTGAATCAACAGTCAGTGATGCAGTGACTGCAGTGACTGTATGTACTTACATACTCATGCTCACATATCCTGGGAGAGTATGAGTTGTAAGTGATTGAAGAGAAGAACATGAAGATTCCAGATGGTTGCAAAGTATTTGTGTCTCACCATGATCATATAATTATGAAAAAAAGCAGAGATTATCCAAATGATATAGTAAAAGTACAGTTATAGACTCAGTTATCCTGATCAGCCTTTGCCTGGATTAAAATAAATTACACTGGTCTATTCTGTGAATATTTTCTCATGGTTGTTTTTTTGAAGACACTTACTCTGCTGGGGTTTTTTTTATTTTCCCCACTCTCCAGAGGTTGCCTCCATTTGAAACATTTTCTCAGGGACCTACACTTCAGTTTACTCTTCGTTGGACAGGAGACACAAATGATAAGTCTACAGCTCCTATAGCTAAGCCTCTTGCAACACGAAATTCTGAAAGCCTCCCTCAAGAAAACAAGCCCAATTCTGTTAAACCTGCTCAGACTATAGGTAAGCAAACTTTGGTTTTGCTGCTGAATAATCATCTGCTTAGCCCTTGTGTGTCTAGGGCTCATTGGTGCAGCTGCTTCTGCAGATAATTCTCAATAGGGAAAAGCCAAACTGCATGGGCTTTGTTGTATCCTGTATTTTGTAATGTTTTTAAGATTAAAAGCTAAACATCAGGATATTGTTGAAGTGATTATATACAATGCTGGTAGATCCTGCTGTGAAATACATTGGGGAAAATCCATCAGTAGGATTTCTGGAATTGTCTGGTTTGCCCTGCTCACTCCAGTTACTGTTCTGTTAAGTTTCTGGATTTATAGGTGCTCTGGTTTCAGGTGGAATAGTTAATTTTCCTCTCAGTGACTGGTATAGTGCTGTGTTTTGGATTTAGGATGAGAATAATGTTGATAACACTGATGTTTTAGTTGTTGCTAAGCAGTGTTTAGACTAAGTCAAGGACTTTGCGGCTTCTCACACCAGCCCACCATCAAAGAGGCTGGGGGACACAAGGAGCTGGGAGGAGATACAGCTGGGACAGCTGACCCAGACTGGCCAGAGGGATATTCCAGACCCTATGGCTTCGTGCTCAGTATAGAAACTAGAAGGAAAGTTGACCTAGATGCCATTTTTATTTTGTCTCACTCCAGTTGTTTGTGATTTTGGATTAGAACCTGGTGTTGGCAGGTAAAGCTCAAGGACATCTGAAAAACTTAAGCTGTACAAAGAAGAAAGGCTGAACTTGTTGTTTCAACACCTATGAACACATCTAGGCTCTGGATTGGCAGCCAGTTCACTTCAGAGTAATCAGCATTTCCAAGCTTGTAACTAGATTGGGACTCTGAGATTAAGGAATCTTTGAGGTCCCTGTTGTAGAAGTGATTATCCAGTGATTATCTGGAGTGCAGTGGTTCTGTCCCCAGGCTTGGTCTCTGGGGTGTGCAGTGAGGCACTGCTAGTGAAGTGTTGATAGTGCTTTGGAGAACTTGTCCACAATGGCATTTCAGTCTGAGATTGGTGAAGTTTTGGAGCTGGAGTAGTGACAGCAAGGAAATTACTATTAGGAAAGAAGCACTGCTTTTCCAAACGTGGTTTTTATGCAGTTTTGTTGCAGTATATGTTGAGAAACATAATGGTGACACTTCCTAAGAGTGGTGATTCTTGGTGCTGCTTTCAGAGCTTTAGTGTGATAAAAAAGTGAGAGCAAGAAGAATTTCATCCTACCTGTGCAGAAGCCACTGTCTAGAATGATCCCTAACATCCTCAGCCAACCTACAGGCATCTTTCTCTTTGGAAAGAGTACAAGAATATTTAAATAAGACTGATTTCTGTTTCCTGAACTATTTTGCCTGAGCTAGGGATTGCAGACACTTGGGTTTCTTGCATTAGGATGAATGGCTGACAGTGCACACGAACATGAAGTCATTCCAACAGAACCTGGGAGGTCCTTGAACTTTTGCTGTAGAAATTGTTCTGCTTTCTCTTTACTTCCTTGTGTTTTAGAGTTTCTTGGAGACCTGTATTGTAATTTGTTAGGCAGGTTTTATGCTCAGACTCACAAAAGAAATGAGATTTGAGTTGACTGACTCCAGAAGGCATGTGGTAGTTGACTGTAATAAATGTAGAGACAGTAGGAACATGGCAAGAGTGCATTGCTACTGTAATCTGGAACGCACTTTTTCTTCCATCAGAAAAGCTAAATGTTGCAGTAAATTGCTAAAGTTACAGCCAGAGCAACCTTCCCAAATAGTACAGCCAACTCTTCTACACAAACATATTGTAGTGTAATGTGCAGCATTGTAGGGTATTTATTATGGTTCTGCTATTTGCAGTGTCTGAATACCATAAGAGTGAAAACGGTAGGAAACTTCTATCAGAGGTTCTGATAAAGATCCAGTACTTCTTTCCCAGTGGTCCATAAATTTGGTGTTGTCATTTTACTTTGGCATATTTCCCAAGGCAGACCAGTGGAATAAAGACATCAAAGACTTTATAAATATGGCAGTTTAAACTTCACTGTAATTACAAAGTTCTGAAAGTAACTAAACTGTGGAATTGGGATTTCCATTCTTCTCCAAAATAAGTGGAGAAGTGTACTAAATACAAAATAAGTGAATCTTCTCAAAGTTAGGTTTCCCCATCTTTTTCACCATTCAGAAGCAAGTAGGGTCATTATTTGGTTTCTCTTGCGGGCAGATTTATAAATCTGCTTAGTTATGTGGGGTTTCTCATTAATTGTATGAAATCAAATACTATTACATAGATTAAAGTGTATGGAAGAGACTCAGAAGCAACTGAACAGTGCCATTACACATGCAATAGTAAGTGTTCAAGGGTTAAAGTTTCAGTTCAATATTTTCTGTATTTACTTACATTTCTACTGTCTGTTAAGAGACTGGTGGAACTTCTGAAATCAAATTTAAGTGATGTGTTTGAATGCAGTAATCTTAAAGCAGGGATGGTTTTTATTTCCCAGCCATGCCTGCTTTTAGCAATACATAAAAAATTCTCTGCTTAAAGGGAGTAAGAAAAAGGTTGCTTTTTACCTGACCATTTTTAAGTTCTCTGGAGGATTCCCCAGCTCTGGAGATAATCTTGTGTTAGAAGTGGGTTTGGCTCTAGGTTTGTGAAGGAAGCTGAGCATCCAGACTTCCTTGCTGCAGGTAGGAGCTACTTCTGTCAAAGGACATTTGAGTAGCCTGTTTCCTACAGCAGCAGTGCCCTTCTCAGAACTTCCATACTTGGGTAAGAAACAATGTCTGTCTGTTCCTCTGCACCAAAGAAATGTCTACATGTGGTTTCTTTCAGCTGTGAAAGAATCCTTGCCGACAGACCTTCAAACAAGAAAAGAGAGAGATGTTTTAAATGAACCTCGACAGAAGTTGCGAATATTTTACCAGGTATTGAAAATAATAATTAGAGGGAAAAACTAGAATCTAAATATTGTGTGGAATTAAAATATTTGCTTGGGAGCTGGGTGGAAATTTCCATTTGCCCTTTTAGTGGATGCCTTAAAGAGTCTCAGATTCACAGACTGAAAGCCATTCCACAGACTACTCTTTCCAGAAGTATTTTAGAAAACTAATCTTCCTGGGAGCACATCTGATGTTCTGAAAGACAAAGGACATTCCTTGTTAGACATCTGGAGGGGGGGACAGGTGGGTCTCCTATGGGAAAAACAATTCTTGAAATACCAGTGTTTCGGTACACCGAGCTGATGTAGTGTTCTCAAGATCTAACTATTGCTGTCAAGATCTCCTGTAATGATGTCCAGCTTGGTTTTGAGGGTTGCAAGTTGGTGAATGAAACTCATTTGGTGCTAATTCTGCTCCACCTATTCCTTTGTTCCACAGTTCCTTTACAATAACAACACGAGGCAGCAGACCGAGGCCCGCGACGACTTGCACTGCCCCTGGTGCACGCTGAACTGTCGGAAACTCTATAGTTTACTCAAACATCTTAAACTCTGCCACAGCAGATTTATCTTTAATTATGTTGTAAGTAATCTTTTTGGAGTTTAGCACTATGAAGCACTGTACAGTCTGTCACAGATACTGCAAATGCAGGGATTCTGTTTCCAGCTTAGTAAACTGTAGGACTGGATTACAGATTAGAAGCTGCTTTCTGTGAATTTTTTTGTGTTACGTGGAGGGGAAATACTGTGGGTTTGATTTTTCTTTCTTTTTTTAAATACATACGTATATATTAAATAATGCTGACCACTAGAGGCTGAATTCTGACTGTTAGTACTGCTTTTGCATCAATGTGCTGCTCTTTGATGTAGAAAGCAATGTAATTATATTAGTTTGGAAGTCTCTCGAAGCTCTAGGAAATTCAGAAATGTTCTTGCTAGCAATCTTTTGCTGTTATTTTCCTTCATTTTATAATTAGTTCTGAGTGGTTTTATATAAAACAGTAAAATAGTACAGAGCAAGGAAGCTTTAGTGTCATTTGTTTCTAGAGGTTAAAAATTACTTGGGTGTTGTGAAAGGAAACTTGGAGCTCTATCAAGTTATTGGCAGGTGATATTTAAGGTATTCAGAACTTAAAGGTTACTTGTTTAAACCTCTTGATGCACTGTCATTACTGTCTGCTGAGTATTTGCAATTGTGCTTCAGTATCATCCAAAAGGTGCTCGGATAGACGTGTCCATCAATGAGTGCTACGATGGCTCCTACGCAGGAAACCCCCAGGACATCCATCGCCAGCCCGGCTTCGCCTTCAGCCGCAACGGGCCCGTCAAAAGAACTCCCATCACACACATCCTGGTCTGCAGGTAGGGAGCTGGGAAACAACCTCTGTGTGGGCATCACAGAATCACCTAGGCTGGGAAAGACCTTGGAGATCAAGTCCAACCTATGACCTAACACCACCTTATCAACTAATCCATGGCGCAGAGTGCCACATCCATGGCTTTTTTTAAACACCTCCAGGGACAGTGACTCACCACTTTCCTGGGCAGCCCATTCCAATGCTCAGCCACTCTTTCTGCAAAGAATTTTTCAGCCTATAAACCAGATTTGTGAAACCTGGGGATTTGTGAATCTGCAGATGAATATACACAGTGCTAAATTTCACTGTTACGACTAAATAAAATGTAACTGGAGGATGATAACGTCACCCATCATTTTTCTACGTCTTTCCAGCTGAGATAGCTCTTCATAACAATGTAGCTCTCTTTAGCTGCCATACCCTAAATATTTTCTTCCCCAAAAGGTGAAGTTGGAGGGTTGGATCAGGAGCTGTTGGGTTTTCAGTGGGGATTATTTAATTGCTGGAGATTTCCCCCCTCCCAACATTTTTGCAAGGTAGAGCTTAAAATAATTAGTATTAATCACTGACAGCTCTCAGTATCTGCATCTCTGATGTGCTGGTGACAGCAGTAACTTCTCCTTTGCCCAGGCCAAAGCGCACGAAAGCGAGCATGTCCGAGTTCCTGGAGTCGGAGGATGGAGAGGTGGAGCAGCAGCGGACGTACAGCAGCGGCCACAACCGGCTCTACTTCCACAGCGACACCTGTCTGCCCCTGCGCCCCCAGGAGATGGAGGTGGACAGTGAGGATGAAAAGGACCCGGAATGGCTTCGGGAGAAAACCATTACTGTAATTATTCCATGTGTACTAATTTACTTTAAGTGGATTGTGGTTTTTAAAAGATGATCTGCAGTTGTTTTAGGGAACAGTTGGGCATACGTTGTGAAATTTCTGCATTTTAAGAGCAGGAAATTTTGCTGAAAAACTGTTGATGGAAATGAATGGAATCAAAGTTTGTTTTTTCAAGCATGCCTTCAGTTTGCAAAGTTAGTTCAGTCCCCTTGTGTTCGAACAAGTTTTCATTGTGGCAGCTTTTCTCCTTCAAAGAGGAGATGCTGGAATCAGGAGCACACAGTTTGGGCTGTATATAATAAGGATGTAATTTATCGTCACAAATCTTTTCTACATGAAAAGACTTTTAAAAAAACTTTTTTGATGGCAGAGCCTGGATTTTCTCTGTATATTTTTGCGTATAAGTTGAACTTTGGGTATGCTCTCACTACTTGGCAGCAGACATGCAGTTCTGATGGGTGTGTTTGTTTCTTTTCCTATCCTTCCTCCCAATCTCCAGCAAATTGAAGAATTTTCTGATGTTAACGAAGGAGAGAAAGAAGTGATGAAATTATGGAATCTTCATGTTATGAAGCACGGGTATGTTACTCTGCTTAGTTTTGATACAAATAAATTACGGGATACATTTGGTTGATCATTTTCCATTGCAATTCACTAAATACTTAAAATTTAGTTGTCTCAGATGTTTATGAAAGGGTCATTAAAGGATAATTTGTAAAGCTTTTGAGAGTTTAAGCTTTTAAAGAAGTTCTTGTGCCTAGTAGCCTTTGGGTTTTGAAAAGAGAAAATACTGGACTCTCTAATAGCTGCTCTCTGCAGTTACATTGATAAATCATGTTGTAGAGTATCTTTTTGTTTTTGAAATGTTCTGCTTGCATAATGACAGCTTTCTTATTTGACAGGTTTATTGCTGACAATCAAATGAATCATGCCTGTATGCTGTTTGTTGAAAATTATGGACAAAAAATCATTAAGAAGAACTTGTGTCGAAACTTTATGCTCCACCTGGTCAGCATGCATGACTTTAACCTCATCAGCATCATGTCCATAGACAAAGCTGTGGCCAGGCTCCGAGAGATGCAGCAGAAGCTGGAGAAAGGAGAATCGGCCTCCCTGACGGACGAGGAATCTTCTGAGGAACAAAGTGGGACAGCAAATGGATACAGTGAAAATACCATGAGAGAGAGGATTTCAGAAGTGGAAAGCATCTCAGGTGTCACGAAACAGAGCAAGAAGCAGAAGCTCTGAAGTCAAAAGTCAATTGTCATTCAACGGACAAGCATTGAAGCAACATTCTAGGGTGCATGAGCTCTATAAAGAATTACACACAGAAATACAGAGATTCCAAACAGGCACTGCTGGATGGAAATAAATGATTTCAACAAGGATATTGTTTAAACAGGGTTTTTATTCAGTTACTTATGCAAGTACTACATGTATATTGGTTTTGGTGATGTAATGACAATATTCTAAGAGTTTGAGCATGAAGAGCAATATAAAAATCTTTTTGTAATTTTAGTAATTAGTGTCTTAAGAACTTTATGGAATTTACATAATTTAAGTATATGTAAAACCGTTTTTATATTAAGATTTTTGCATCTGTATCTGGCTGTTTTTCCTACCATGAAGTTGTGAAACATTAGGGAAAGGGGATTGGGATACAGTTTCTGCTTTTCTTATTTAGAAATTCTCCAGTTAGCTTTTTGTGAAAATAACGTCTGACTATTTACAGTTTAACCTTGATCCTTGTATTTGAAATCATTTATCAATTGATCATAAGTTACAAATCAATTTTTTTACACTAAAAATTATCAAAGTTGGCGAACTTAGCACTTCCTTTGTCTTGTGCCTGTTTGGAAAGATCTTGGCTTTTCACGTTCCAGACACAGTGAAGTACCACCTTGGCTTTTTGAGGTTAACCAGCAGTTTGGGTTTCGTGGATAATTCTGATGTATTGATCGCCCAGTGTACCATTTTAAACTTGAACATTTAGCTCCTTTATATTTTTATTACACATTTACACAGCTACAGCAAGGATTTGGGTGCAGCCCCTCGTGCCTGGGGTCGCCCGTCCTGGGGTGCCATGCTAAGGCCGGAGCCTCGCGTCCGTCTGCAGGCGCTGCGTCGCCGACTTGCCGGGAAGTTCTCGCCTCAGCACAGACTGCAGGGCCAGGCCGTGCGTTTAGCTTTGGCTTTCGAGATGCCACTCTTGAGGGAAAAATGCACTGTAAAATTGGACCAGAAAATGTGTTGCACTTCTTATGTAAGTATTCTGTGATGTATTGTATTCAATACAGATACTAAGATGCTGACTAAACTATATTTGAGCAGTTTTGCACTGCTGTTAACACATTTTATGCATACGTTTACAGATTTTTTCCAATGGAAAGTGGTTTCACTACTGGTACAGTATCAGCACCGAAGGGTTTTATTCCAGCAAGCACTGTGGTTGAGTGACATCACCTCAATTTTTTATTATCCTTAAAATATTTCATTTTTCATATTCTTTATTTATAAAGGAACAATGCTGCTGTAAATACAGGTATTTTTTGTTTTTTATTTCATTCCATCACCATGAGATGCAGTTCCCTATTTGTTGAAGGGGTATATAAGCTTTCTAATGGTGTCTTCAGAAATTTATAAAATGTAAATACTGATTTTGATGGTCCTTAAGATGTGTTTAACTGTGAGACTATTTAACTAATGGTGTGGATGTGATTCGTCATCCAGTATTAAGTTCTTAGTCACTGATTTTGTGTACAAAATAGGAAAGAGGGAAACTGCAGCTTTTCATTACAAACTTCTTGAATTGCCAGCTCTCTGAGTTTTAGCAAACTCTAATTATGCCTCTGGATAGTACATCATGCATTTCTCTCTGGCTTTAATTTGCTAAAGCTGTGCACATATGTAAAAAAATAGATTATTTTAGGGGAGATGTAGTTCTAGAATTATTGCTTATGTCATTTCTTAAGCAGTTATGCTCTTAATGCTTAAAAGAAGGCTAGCATTGTTTGCACAAAAAGTTGGTGATCCCCCCAAAAATAGTAATGAAATTACTTCTGTTCAGTAAACTTTGTATGTCATGTCAATTTATAATAAAAGCTGAAAAAATCCCCTTGTTTTCTATTTATAAAGATGCCTTTTCTATTTGTACCTTTGAAGATGCCATGTAAGCTGGTTAAAAAGAACTTGAACGGTACAGTAGATGTAAAAACAAAAGAAAACCCTCCCCCCCCAAAAAAAAACCCCAAATCAAGTTCAGCTGTTTAAATGAACCATTGTTTTTCATTAAATGTTTTATTTGAAATCAGCTTTTGTACATGAAGTTCAGTAATACAAAATTTGCCATGATGGGTGTCCAGTGATTCCATGTGCAGAGACCTCAAGCAGCAGCTCTAGAAACTCTTCTGCATGACTTTTAACATTTGGATATGTGTTCTTCCTTTGCCACATTGTTACAGCTCTATTTAAGGTATCTCCATAAATTTCCAGGGTTTTAGCCAGATTTTAATAACTTTCATTCTCCTTTCTTGGGGTAGAACTGAATACCTGAGATGATGGATGTGTAAGTTGTGCTTTACTGTGCAGAAGTGCAATTTATAGAAGTGCAAATGACACCACTTGTGTTGTCAGTTACAGAACTAAGATTCGTGTGGTTTTACATGCAAGTGGCTAATTTTTCAGACATTTTTTAAAGTATTTGGCTTATATGGAGTAAAGTTTAAATTGTTGTCTGTTTAAAATCCCATTTGTGTGGGACTGCAGAGGATGGATGCTCCAGGTACTGTGGGACAAAACGAGTCAGGAATTGCACTGCTTGGCCAAATAGTGACTGTGGGATGGCAGCCACTGGAAACCTTTTTCCCTATTAGGATTCAGATCCTAAAATGCAGGTTGTGCCAGCTGGGCTCTGCAAACTGGACCTCAGGCTGCTGAGTGGTGTGTTCTTGTCTCTAATGTTGGCCAGGTTCTCCTAATCTGGCCTTCAGTGTGCTCGTGGCAGGTTTTAATGATGTTTTGTACTTGGTCACAATGGGTCTGTGAACCCCAACTTGGAACCTGACATGATTTCAATATTTAATTCAGTGCATTAAATACTATACTCAAAAGTGGTAGATGAATTGTTCACCTTCAGTGCACGTTGCTTGGAGTATGTCTTGAATGTAGCCCTTGAATTTTGAGGGGTGGGGTAAAGATTCACTGCCTGGAATGAAGCAGTTGCCCATGATTTGAACTGTTCTGATTACTTATCTAATCAACAAAACAAAATTCCCAAACCAGAAATTTGATTTTACCTTTGGGAATACAGGAGCCATTCTGTGAGGGCAATTTTGACAGTGTTGTTCCAAGTTAAATATTTCTTAATTCACAGAAGTCTGGTGCCACGATTGACAAGTGGAGGTGTTCCCTGTTCCAAATCTGACTGTGGTTTCACATCCAAGAAAACAAAGGCTTTGGTAAGTCCTTCCCTGACTCTAACCTGCAGGTTTTAGGCTGCTTGATTTGAGAGTGAAGCTGCAGCTCTGGAGGAGAAACACTTGGCATCTTGTCATGAAGAAAGCTCATGTGAATGGAGTATTTATGAGAGAGAGTTGCCAAGTCAGCAACTTCACTTACTGGTTTCACAAGCTGTTTTTCCTTTAAAGAGACCAAAGAGCTGGAACAGGCTCCAGGTAAAGCAGAACTAAGGGAATGAAGTAAAGCTGTGTGTTGGTCCAACAGGGATTTCATTTGAAGGAGATTAAATACCTCTGCTGCTGGCCAAAACCTACAGATGTGTAAGAGTTGCACCACTGAATGCACCAGTAAGAGATGGGAACAGTAAAATGGAGACGAGACAAATCAGCCTTGAGGGAATATTGAGGGAAGTAGTTCATAGATGCTTTAACATAAATTTTATTAAAAGAAGGGAAAAAATATTTTTGTAAGAGCTGTCAGTTAAAATCTGGAAATTAAGTGCACAGGTGGGAAACCTGGAAATAAATTGTTTGGGATTTCTGAGGGACAGAAGATTAAAAAAGTGAGGATAAACTATTAAAGATGGCTGCAGTGGTCTAGAAAACATTTTCTTACATTATTAGAATGCTGTGGTGCTCAGTTTTATGCCCCAATAAACAATTTCCTAGACCATACACAGTTGAGGAATAAAACTTTTATTTAAAAAAATTCAAATTTCTCTTGACACATAAGTCTTAGTTGAGGTAAGTGAATGTACTAGCTTAGGAAAACAACTTTCAGGATTGGGTTTCATAAGCCATTAACACTCTGTTGCTTGCAGGGCTCCAAGAGCTAGAGGTGGAAATTGTACAGGAAGTGTCAAGTTTTCCATCCAGCTGAACTCTGCTGCGGAAGAACAGAATTTACACCTTTTAGTTCAAGCCTCTTCTGCTTCTTTGCATCCTTTGTTCCTTTAGTGCTCGGGTCTCTTGCCCTGAGACTCTTCACTCCTCCCCTGTTCACAAGGTACAGCTCCAGGAGGTGGCTCAAAGTACCTCATTTGCAATTTGGACATCGAGGCTTGTGCCAAGTTCAAATAAAAAACAAAAACACCACAATAACAACGAAGAACCATTGGCAGAGTGCCCTCGTTCCACACACAGCTCAAGCCTGAAGGCAGAAAAGCTTTTCTTGCCCCCCCTCTGCTCTCCTGGCAGCAGCAGGGGCCTCCCACGGCCCTTCACAGTCACCTTCAGCTGCTTTTATGTGTATTCTGAACAACCTGACATGGCATTGCCACCTCTGCAAGTACCTGAATTCAAGGTTTAAGCTTTATTTTCTAATATGTAAGTAAATATCCTGCAGAATCTACAGTCTGACCAGCCCCTCCAAAAGCAGATTAAAAGGTACCTGACCCGTTGGTACCTCAGAAATGTGGATATTCACAATTTTAGTTTCCATATGGTAAAAGTACTAAGTGACAACTAGTACCTGATACCTGAAGTGTGTAAGTAAAACTGCCAGCACTACTACATGGAGCAAGATTTAAGTCAGCTGCTATCTGGAGTGCCAGCCCAACCCTCTGAGCAGGACTGACACTTTCATCTACTGAATCCTACTGTAAAAGTACTGAAAACACTCTTCAGAGGAGAATGAAAGTAACACTGAAAGCACAGGATAAGCCAGTATTCTCTTCTTCCCTGACACTGAACTAGTGAAGCTTGAAAAACTGAGAGTACTGCAGGCCCTTTGCTGCTAACAGTGGATGATCTGACCTGCAGCAGTGCAGTCTTCATCACTTCATCTCTTACTCTGCCTTGTGCAGGTTCTTTGCCCCCATCTAAATCCCCACACAGTTTTTTTTCTTGTAAATGGTATAAATACCAACAGCCATTGTCCTTGTCTGAAATTCTTCTACCCCAGCAACAGCTGCTTGGGAAAAAATTCAGGCAGGATGGATGCTCTTCAGGTACTGACAGTGTGAGTATGGGCAATGTTAATTAATTGTAAAATAAGCTTTTATGCTTTAAGCTTATGGTAACAGAGGGCTAAGGTAGCACATTGCCTTTCCTTCAGTGGCAGTATGATTGTCTAGGCTTTATAAAAATAATACTATTCTAACATGATAAAATATATTTAATTTTAATTGAACTTGAGGTAAGAAGCCCCTCAGTGAATGTTACTTTTAAATATTCTTTAAATCCAGTAGCATTGCAATCTTTTCACCAGGAATAGGCTCTCTGTGAGACTGAGCTTATCCATCTTAGTTGCTCCTTAGAGGAAAAATATGTAACTTCATGTAACTTCTGAACTCCGAGTCATTTAATTCACAATATTTTTATCCCATCCTACTCTATGGAGAAGACACCTTAATTACCACCATCTCTTCAATTCTGACTGCCCCAGGTTAAATCTGTGCAGGTGGAGTCTGCCTGAAGCCCACACCCAAAGCCCATCTCCCTTGCTCCAGGTGGAGCTCCAGCAGCAGTGGCAGCTGGGTCAGCCCAGTCTGGCTGCAGTACTGGGCCCATACACCTGCACTGACTGCACAGCGTTCCCAGGCGGAATCTGGGATTGCAGGAATCCTGCATATCACACCAGCACTGGGTTGTCAGACAGTAAGGGAAGGTTGGCTCTGAGTGTTAGGAGGCTCTGAGGAGTCACAGCTGCCAAACCACAGATTGAGCCCAGGTACCAAATCACTGAGACTTGCTCTGACACAGGCTCCATGTGAACTGTAACCAGGGAGACATTCAGAGAGGATCAGGATAACATCCTGCTCCGGCTGGTGGGCTGATTGAGGCAGCCTTGCACTGTCAATGTAAGCATCACCATGCAGCTGCTCTAGAAAACATATTCCAAGTGAAAACACAGAGAACCGTTCAAGAAGTATCAGAATAAGGCACTTGAGTGAGACAGGAACAGGCTGGCTCCATGTTTGAGCCCCAGGCTGGCTCAGATGTCCCTGCTCCGGAGGGATGAACAGTACCGTGCGCGGAGGAAGCGGCTGCCACGGGCGGGCCCCGCTGTCCACTCAGACTCCTAAGGCAGCATCGTGCACAAGGAAGCATAGCAGGACCTTGCTGCTCTAAATACTGTGCTCTGAGTGGTATAAATACAACTTTGGTCCATTACCACCCCTAAAATGCTTATTTCACAGAGCAGCAGCTTTAAGCAAAGTTAATTCTACACAACGTGCGTACCCTGAGACGAGTACAATGAAATACTGACAAAAATCAAGTCTGGAAGAAAAAAGGGAAAGGTCTGATGGACTGCTTAAATTAATTTGCCTACACAAATGCTTGTTTCTAGCTTTTTCCAGAGTAACAAATCCAATGTTTCACAATTTTTGTTTAAATGAATCCAGTATGAAATACAATATAGTGGAGTTCAAGTACTATAAAGACAGGGGTTTGTTACCAGATTGTTGTCAAACAGCTGGAAACTCAGCTTTTAACATTACACTTAACAGCAAGAACAAAAAATCCCTTTACTCACTGCTAAAACACCAAAACCTTCCAGCCTGGGTATGAAAATGAACATCCAAAATACAAAGAGCCACAGCACTGATCAAGTACCCAGTCGAAGACCACTTCTCTGTTGTTAGAGCTGATGGTTACTCGAAGCTTGAAGTTTCCTCCCTCGTTGCTGCAGGGTCCCAACTGCACAACTTCCATGTCAAATGTCACAGTCGAGCCAGAAGTAACAGCAGGCAGCTGGTTTGTCATCTCTTTTCCATTTACAAATACTGCCCCTGAAACAGTCAGCAGATCTAACAGTATTTCTCATTTTCTGTACATGCAAGACCACATCTCCCCGTTTTTTGCAGGCAAATAAGGAAGAATTTCTTTTGTCACATGGAACACGCTGCAAAATTGCAAGCAGCAAGAGGAGATCTGTGATCTCACCAAAGATTCTTAACTGCATGAGCAGCACATACATAAAAGTTGCTCATATGTTATGCAGGGATCTGAAGAGGCAGGGGCTGTGGGTTTGGGGAGGGAATTCCGTGGCTCAGACTCACCATTTGTGCTGATGCACACGGCTCTGTCCCGCTGCAGGGAGTCGTAGCCGTTGCGCTGCTCCACGCACACTCCCAGGCTGTCCCGCCGGTCCGGCTGGCCCACGGTCTCAATTCTAACAAGCAACAAGTAAAGTCAAAACCCGAAGCTTTCAAATCAAAACATACCATGAAACCTAGACAGTAATAACCTGTCACACCAGGCCCTGGTACTGCACTCCAGGGCTCTCAACAAATTCATCCAAACTTTTGGGGAGACCGCTGTTGAATGACCAAAATTCCTACCAGCCCTCCCAAGAGCTCCACTGAGCAACACTGTGGTAATCTGTACAAAACATCAATGTGCTTCCTGCAAACTTCCAGTGCTATTTAATACAATTCTCCACTGTCACAGCTTAGAAATGATCTTTTGAAATGATTTCCAGTTGTCTGAAGCAGACAATATGCTCAGCTGGCCAGTCAGCCATACCAGATTACTGGTCAGCATCACGTATTATGGCAAGACAGCTGCAGCTTCAGCAGTGATTCAATAAGCATGACTAAAATAGGTTTTTTTGGGCTCTGCCATGTTCTGCTGTAATGGGATGAGGATGGGGTGTTGCTTTGGGGGTGTGTTTGGTTCAGGCTTTTGTAATAAATCAGCTTGGTGCGAACCAAGCAATGCCTAGAAGAGCATTTACATGTCTGGCTTCTGCTCAGCTGTATTTAGAGTTTTAGTCTGGGGAAAGAATCTCTTTCCCAGAAAGTTTTGCAAATGACCAGGGACTCAGTTCCCCTTGGGTCCCAGCAGAGGAGTGAGGCTGAACAGTTCGTACACTGAAGGGCTGTTCTGGACTTGAGTCCTTTCTCTTGTACTGCCACCTCTCAAAGGTGTAAAATCCTGCTTTACAGAGAGCCTGAGTGACTCAGGAAATTCAGATGGTCTTTTCTAGAAAGTAAAGCAGTTATTTTCATTGCAGCTTGAGAGAAAGAACAGACTGATACGTGGTTGTTGGCAAACAAAGGAAAACTTAGCAAAGCTTTCAAGAAGCAGCAATTAAAGGGGGCAGTGGACTGGCACACAATGGGTTAACTCTTTCGAGGCAAACCGGGAAGAAAGAATTGGAACCATGTTTTACTTTTGCACTCCATTAGGTTTCTCAGTCCCCTGGGAATGGCACTAAGAGAGCAATAGCCTTGCACTGTAAAGCGAAGGGAAAACAATTATTTAAATCTCCAAGAAGCTTTTACTTTGGAAGGGATCCACAGTGTTTTCCCAAAGCAACTTTAGAAGAGATTTCAAATTCATTCTGGTGCACAACAAAACCTTGTCTCTGCCACTGCAGCCCAAACACTGAACCTGGTGAACCAGCACCAGTTTCCATTTGCCTCAGAGCACAGAGAGCTCCATCTGCGCGGGATCACAGGCGCTGCCTCTGCTGTCAGCAGAGCTGTGCTGGGTTCCTGACAAAGTCAGTGTGACCACCACAGGGCATCTGCTGGGTGAGCCCAAATCACCAGCCTGGCCACAAGGACTGTAGCTCCCCACAGCAAACAAAGCTTTAGAGATGAAGAGCAGGTCACTGTGGAGAAATGTTCCCTTCCCTAAAGGCAGCTCCCTGGAGGCTGCAAAGAAACAGGAGGAGACTTGACCTAATGCAGTGATGTTTTCCTACAGCTTGGCCAAATGCTTCACCTCAGGACAACTGCCACAGTTTATCTTTAAAATGGAGATACAAAGTACTGTGTTTATCACAGCTTCACTTCTCACTGACAAGCTGTGCCTGGGTCCTGAACACACAGAACACAGAGCTGCTGGTGAATAATAACTTGTGTTCCAACAGCTGGAGGAAGTCAAGCACCAAGTACTTCATCTCCCTGCTCAGGAAAATCTCTCACATTTCCAAACAAGAAGCTACTCTTGGACCTTGGAAGAGGAACACAACCAATTCTTGAGGTTGTCTTCAATCTCAAGATTCGTGTCACGATAGTTCTTGTGGACACGTGCTTGTCTGAGCTCTGCCGTCCTGAAACAATCTCCTCTTGGAGAGAAGTCCATAACCAAAATGTGAAGCAAAGCATTTTCATATGCTACCAATAAAAAATGATAAAAGGCACTGGACTGAGAGAGAACCAAGGGAAACCTCAAGGTTCTGCCTTTAATTTCACAGGCATTGCTGAGCCAAGAGAAGTTAAATCTAGCAACAGATTTCAAATGAAAGCTTTAGATCTTTTTATCTGTCTCAGACAGAGCAACTGAATACATCCTCACACTGCAACCATCTGAAGTTAACAATCTGTTATCAGGAAGGGATAAATGAAACACAACAGAATAAGTCATGAAAGTATCATGAACAGCCCTTTTTAATTGCCTTTGGGGACTGCTTGCTGTACAGCAAGTAGTTTTATTTAACCAGGGAAAAGATGAAACAAAGCTTCAGAGTCTCTGAGGTCTGTAATTACAACTGACATATCCACAAGGACATTCCTCATACCCTGTTAAATAGCATCATCTCAGGGATAGGACTACAGCAGAAAAGGTGCCAAAGTTTTTAAACATGTTCTATGCCAACTGGAAAGCTTGAAATTCACAAGATCCCTTCTCCACTGTGGATCTTCTAATGCCAGTTTCAAGCAGTAGTCTGACCAGCACTAATTATCTCAGATGTTAAAGGCATTGCTGCCAGACTCTCATCCCAACAGCACATCAGTGTTTTCATGTCCAAACTCTTCAGAGCCAGTGAAGAGTCTGGGAAGGAAAGCACCCCCTGGCCCAAGGTTAAAGGAACTGGAGGCAAAGCGCCACTGACTTCAGCCAGTAACAGCTGCTACAAAACATCAGGAAGTTCAACATTCCACAGATCTGCTCAGCATGGGCTATATTTTACCATCCCTCAGGAGTTCACTCATGTCTCTTTTATATAACTGCAGGTCCTACAAAAACATCAGGTGTTTTTCTACAAAGCCAGGAAGCAGAACTAAAGGAAGGTCAGATGTCATAGAGACACCACCTTGACTGGAGCTGAGCTGATTTAAAACTCAAACATGCCTCAGGTTTACACACAATTCAGATGTGACAGCTCACAGGGGGTGCACCAGACACCAGCCATCCAAAAAGGACTTGCCTGAAGGTTAATGTTTGCCCACAGAAATAAGTAGGAGCTTTGGAGTAGAGCACACCACACGACTGAGAATCATTCCGAAGCGCTATGTTTCTTCGGCTGCTCAGGCTGTAACCCTCCAGACCCGTTGTCCATTCTTCAAAGAAAACAAACAAGAAAGAAATTGTGAACCTCAACTTGCTCCTGTCTGTGCAAAATCAAGCCAATCCCAATGTCTACTCAGTCCACCTCATGCAGCTTAAGCTATGTTAAGAACAGGGGCTGGTTTTGCCTTTTTCTTATGGAGAGTTTTGTTTTTCAAATAAATTGCAATTACAAAAAGTATTTTCCAGCTCAGAGTTCACCAGGAGTTCACTCTTTGCTGCAATTCCTGCCAAGTCTTACTGCAGGCAAAGGAAAGCCTTCATTACCCACTGTGCTTAAAAATTTGTAAGCGAAGAGAAAATTTAAGTTTTTCTCTCTCCAAGATAAGAGCTTGTTGTGAGCTGTAGGTCATCAAAAATGCTTATGTTGTGGTGAGGGAGAAGACAAAATAATGCTTTTCTTCTGGCTCACATGTTTTCCAAGGCTAAGGAAGCAGTGAGCCACCTGTGAAAGGTTCACTGCGTGTCCCTCGGCCAAGGAAGCAAAGAACGAATTGTAGGACGGAGGGACAGCTCATCACACGTCACACACACACCCCACAGCCAGGGACATCCCCCATGACACAAGCACAGCTCCACCCAGCTGCAGCCCCTCGGGAGTTCAGCCCCTGGGGTCGGGGTGAGCGGTACCGTGGGGGACCAGCGTGGTGCGGCCGATCTGGGGGACGCTCCAGGGGCTCCACTCCTGCCGCCCGTCCCCGCGCGCGCACACCCGGAACTGGTAATCCACGTTGGGGTCGATGTGCAGCACCATGAACTCCGTCTCCGAGCCCACGTACGCATCCTCAAAGGGGCTGGCAGTGCTCTTGCGGTACTGCAGCCGGTAGTCCTGGGGTACGAAATCATCGTCCACCTGCAGGAACATTTACTGCGTTAAAAAGGATCCCCCGGCTCTCCCTTTCCCTCTGAAGGGGCACGTGTTAGGACAGCACTGCAGGTCATCAGACTCACAAGGTATTTCAGAGCAGAAAATGTGCCTTGTAGAGAATAACATCAGTGTCTGAACCAACATCAGTGTCTGAACCAACAAAAAGGTGTATCAGAATGATTGCACTTAGAAAACATCTACAGAAAAATAAACATTTAACAGAAGGCTGTTCAATCTAGCAGAGATATAAAAAGATCCTTCAGCCAAAAGCTGAAAACAACTTTGCAGAAGAAATTCTGCTCCAGTTTTTAACAGCAAGGGAAAATTACTGTTGTCCTTCATAAACTGTTCCAGGGAATGATTTCCAGTTCTTTGATATCTCTAAATCCAAAGATATTTACACACACCCCCCTCAAAAAAACCCCTTCATTATCCCCCAGGCACAACCAAATCCAGGGAACTCCTCTATAGCACAGGAAATCAGATCCCACCTGACAGCAGTGCCTATCGTTTAACAACCTGAGTCCCCATCCTTTACAAGTGAAGGGTGCCTAACAACGACTGGCTGTTGCTAGAACAACAAAAGTTTGTTTGATGCTGCCAAGGAGCACAGAGCTGTCCAACAACAACCAAACCACATCAGACCACAGCAGTGGTTTCCTCAAACATAGTCTTTGTGTGTTGAAGAGAAAGCTACAGGACTAGCTAACACCAACATAATAACATTTTCTCTTTCAACCCACTGCATCTCCCAAGGAACACAAACATGTTTAGGGGTAGAAGTGTAACAGAGCAGGTCCAGCCTCATCCTGGGCCTGCTAAAGCAAGTGTCACTGCCAGGCAGACACAAACCCCAGCACCAACCACACCATCACCGGACTACCTTGCCTTTAAATGACACCATTACCATAAAAATCTCTTCTCAAGTTTCTAACTCCACACTGTAGTGGACTAGGCCTTGGAAGGCAGTAGAGAATTCAGAAAGTGGATTATTTGGGTTCTTTTAGAAAAAAACTCAAGTCTAAAGGATTTTCACACAGGATATTTTACCCACCTTACACCATCGGACTAAAATGCCTCCAGGCTTTTCCACAAACTCCTCCAGCTGTACAGGTGGGCGAGATGCCACAGTTCCATGCCTGAATATTTGATTTTTCAGTATAGTAAGGAGGCAGTCATCCAGCTGGGCAGATAAACAAGGCACATCAACCAAGGAGGGCACTTCTGGTAAGCTGAGAAAGGAAAGTTCGCTGTAATGAGAGGGGCCAGCTTCTACCAATTCCTATTTCATCCATACACTCGAATCTGTGCAGATTTGCAAAGAGAGAACAGCTGCAGAAATTGGCACGTGCACTCCAAACTTAAAAGACTCAGCAAACATTGTGTTTTCAGCCCTAACCAGACTGCCTGTTTGTCAGTAAATACTCTGAAACACAGGCTGTTCTACGGAGAGTCGCTTCATCCTTCACAAATAAACAGCCTATATTTCCACAGAACATATGGAGGGTGAAACCCCCTCCATTCTGTGAGTGCCAGCCCCAGGGAGAGTCTGTGAAACCAACAGGACAGCAGCACCTCAAATGGATCTTTTGAGGCAATGGAGCGGAAAGCTTTTGTTTCAAAGGAGAAAAGATCCCCTTCAAAGAAGGGCACACGTGCCACTGCCTCACATCACCTCAGAACGTTGGTGTCTTACCTATCTAGCTGAATATGCAAAGCTTTTTTTGTAAAGTTGCAAAGTTTCTCATTCTGTGTTCCCACATCTCCATCGACTGCACTCTCTCCTGCAACCAAACAGTAAAAATATTTCTAATGAGACAACGTCCAGAGAAGGCATTCTTTGCTTCAAAGAATAACCAGTTCTGACACGAACAACCAATTAAATGTGAAGCATTCTCAGCACTTTTGCTAGTCTTAGCTAGAAAATACAATTACAGGTAACAATATAAAGCCTATCTAGCAACTTTTGAAGCTCTCAAAGCTACCTGTAGACACACCCATAACAGATGTAATAATTTGCCTCAAGTCTCAGACAGGAGCAGAACTGGGGTCAGATGATGCCAAAAGCCAGGGTTATTAATCCCTTCTTTCACCAGCTTTAAATGAAGAGAAAAGCAAAGTACCTTCACTGATCAGAAAATAAAAAGGCAGGCACTTGAAAGCAAGAAATAATTTCAACCATTGTTCTGTTTGCTACAATCAAAATGGTACTATTGTCACAATGAAGGAAATAATCCATGCACTGAAGTGTGGAGACAAATACAAATATTTTCCTAAGCTTTCCATATAAAGCAGCATCCCACACTTCAACTTACAGAGAAATATGCTCCAGTCTCCTGACTTTAGGGTAATTTAAAACTTCAGCAAGCTCGGTCCTTTTCCAAGTGGAGGATTACACACGTTACAAATCTCTGAAGGAAAGCTCACGTCATAATTGGCAGCAGGAGATTTAATAACCACGGAGGTTTAACTCCTTTCTGACTCAGCAGCAACGTGTGCTCGTCCTGCCCACAGCACTCGGTGATGCTCCCACTCAGAGCACCCAAGGGATGGGAAATGCAGCGAGTCAGCTTCTCATGAAACCCCACAGAATTTCACACAAAACACAGACAATCTTTACCACCACCTTGATTCGGTAAGCTGAGACTTAAAACAAACTCAGGTTTATACAAGCCGTCCCAGAGTTGTGGTGACAGAAAAAAACCCAAAAAAATTAATCCTTAAACACTGTCACTGCTCCTCTGAGCAGGAGGCACTGAGCTCCCAAGCCAGCACAAAGCTCAGGGCTGAGGAGAACTGGGAGCTTTCCCACCCCTGGGACACAGCTCAATGTGCTTTAGCTCCCAGAACTGAGCTCATGCTGAAAGAAAGTTAAAGTTGAGACACGAGAACAATGCAAGGAAACTGCCAACACACTCATGGCTCAGACATGCTCCCAGTAGGTTCTCCAGCCTGGGGAAAACAGGCAAGAGTGACATTCCTTTCTGCCGAGGTATTTAGCATCAGTAGGGTATAGTCTGGCCCTTACAGTAATACTCCACATGGCCATTTTTGTCTGCCTCATCTTCAGACTTTTTAGAGAAATTTTCCCCATACAGTGGCCATTTCATTCCTCATGTTCCCCACCAACAGCAAACATAATCACACTTAGCACGACAATCTGTTTATTTCAGCTGCTATTTCAGCAAGACAGAAATAACTTACTTCACCAAAATACACACTTTGCTGTAGTGGTACCCACAATGTCTTCTATTTCAAAGTAGCTGTACATACTTTTCTGTCTAGCCTGGAGAGGTACAGAATGTCTCTGCAGTGAAAGAATTCCCAATAGGTACTTCCTGCCCTTTAGGAGAGGCTACACTGACATATGGACACCCTAGGATCAGAGTGAAATGTTGAAATATGGATTTGTATGAGATAATATTGATCAGCTCTTCACTATATCTATGCAATTCTTAACATTTAGTTTGAGATAAGTCCAAAATAAGCCAAACACACTGCTCATAACTGCAGACTTTGTAGAGGCCCACGCTGGAAGGCAGAGCTAAGACTCAGCACCAGGTCCTGCCTCACCTTCGCGGAGCAGATCGTCGGCCGTGCTGACTCCGTGCTCTATCAGCTTCTGGCACTCATCCAGGGGCTTGATGCTCTCTTGCTCTATGACATCCACTTCCTGCAGCAGGGACATCAGTCGCTCGTCCAGCAGCTTCTTTAGGGTCCCTTTCAAATCGCTAAAATGCTGCTCAAGCACATCCCTGGTCAATGTTGCACTTTCTTTGATCTGAATTCAGGTAACAGGAAAGAAAGATTCAGGATAAAGGAAAAGGCCACACACATCTGTTATTTTTCTGAAGCATCTCATCTGCATTTGCTGGAGTAAAGCTGCAAGTGGAGTCTGCTTTAAAGAATGACCACTGGCAGTTAATAAATTAGTGAAGTCATTTTTAGTACATGTACAGCAGGGAGGGAGGCAAAGAAACCAGCCTGGACGAGGGGAAGAGCATATTAACTAAGCAAAATACAAACTCGATTATGGGTGCTTCAATCAAGGAATTTTTCTTGTCAGAAAAATCCAAATGCTCTGTGGATCTCCTCCCTGCTGCCCCTCAAAAAACCCCCACTGTTGTAACCCTATTCAAAAACCACCTACCATCATATACAGGTAATCCTCCTTGCAAACAAAAACGTATCAGACTTTTAGGAGACTATCTAGGAGCACTTTTCCAAGCCCTATCAGTTCACTGGATTTTTAAAACCCTCAGCTTTCTTTTCAGTTTTGTTCCAACAGCCACCCTTGGTGATAGGACAGGGTGAACAGCAAGTCTGTTTTCATTCCGGAAGGACCCAACCACAGAAGGTTCTACAAGTGCTTATTAAAATGTCCTCAAACTTGCTGAATCTGACTTTTGGGGGAGAAAACACACTTGAACATCCCTGAGCTAAAGATGCAAAAATCAGAAGTAAACATCTCCCTGTGAACAACTTTTCTAAGTCACACACAAGGAAATGCTGCAACACGCTCACGGCCTTACACGTAATTTCTAGCTCTTTAGAAGTACAGACAACCAACACAGGAAGTTCTCTGGTTAGGTAAAATAAATTTCCTCTTCAACTAATATTCATGAAGCTCTGCAGCTGCCACACAGCTCTGTTTCCCTTTTCTTGTAATTTCAATGCTTGAGGGAAAAAAAAAAAAGGAAGTATTTAGCTTTGTGAAGGGGTGGGGCAAAGGAAGGCAGAACAGTCACTTCTCCAAGCTCTTTACCTCCATTACAGGCAGATACAAATTCAGCAGCTCAGCCCCAGAGTTAGATACTGCTCATCATGCAAAAGAGGAAATGCAAGTCCCTGAACACACAGAGCTGTGTGAAGTTTGTGGAAAATCACGTCCCATTGGTCCAAAGGAAAAGGATGCAACATAAGTGATCCAGTCCTATTGCATCAGCCCACCAGTCCCTAAATAATAAAGCTGCCACTAAATGAACCCCAGTCTAGCACACTCAGCAGTTTGGGAACACAGGGAGCTCTTGGATGTGCACAAAACAGCAAGTGGTCCTGAAGATGGAAAGAGAGAAAACATAAACATGCAAACAGCAAAGAAATTCCCCCCGAGAGGAAAAGGCAAGGTGAGCTAACTACACACACACTGCACAAAGGCACATGGGCTGCCTCTCACTGCACTTGGCATTGACAAGCAACACTCAGAGATGACAAGGTTTGGATTAAAGACAGCCACGAACAATTCATTTTCTTAAGCAGCCTGTGGTTTCAATACTAATTAAATGTCCAGTGATCAGCCACATGCACTGGGAGCAGGACACTCTCCCAGCAGATTTACAGCAGGTTTCTCCACTAACGGGATCTGCTTCAGAAAAACTAACAGGTCACCACAGAAACACTCTTCGAGTTTGGTTTTGTTTGGGTTTTTATTTACCCCTTGTAGAGCTGAATCAAAGACAGCAAGGCATCACTTGCAGTCTGCAAAACCCCAAATGCTGCGAGGCTGCCTGAGCAGAGGAGCCAGCCCTGCACTGCGGCTCTCCCTGCCCATACCCGCCTATCTCCTCCCGCATCTCCCGGCGGGTGGGTCACAGTCCCAATGGAAACCCTCCCCTGGCTCCAGTGCAGAGCTGCAGACAAACCAGCTAACCTGGAACGCTGGCAGCCCTCCTGCCTGACCCACGGAGTACGTGACCCAGGCACTGCGCTGCATGGGGACAGCAGCCTTCAGCACAGCAGCCAAACCAGGGAGCAGCTTGCCCAGGCAGGTACCTCGTGTGAACATGGGCATAACACTCCCTGTTAAATCAGACTCAGCATCCCAGGTACTCTGGAAAACGCAGTTCCTTAAGATCTTTATTCCTGCCTGGGAAACCTCCCTGTCATCCCGGAAAATGAGGCTGAGCTCAGTAACAGACTTCAGCTCGCATCCCTTTCCTCCGACACGTCCCACATCTGCCCACTCCCACGCCCTCCATCTCCGGCACCCACCGAGGCCACAGGCCGGTCCCAGGGTCCCCCTCCTCCACCTTCCCCACACCTGAGCCCCATCCCGGCTCTCCCGGCGGACAGGAACCACGGACAAACACCGGGACCCGGGAGAGGAGCAGCCAGGGCCCGCCGCCGGCCCGGAGGGGTCCCTGGTGCCGGCCACCCCCACCGGCCCCGCCTGCGGGCACCGGGCAGGCACAGCCCGGGCAGGGCTCCGGCCGCTCGTCCCGGGGCAGCTCCGGAGAGCCCAGCCCCGTCCCGTCCCGTCCCGTCTCGNGATCCGCGCTCCCCCCGCCCCGAGCGATCCGGGAGGGCTCCGCGCCCGCAGCAGCCGGGGCATGGTGGGCAGGGTCACCGTGGCCGCGGCGGCCGCCTCCCCCCTCCTCCCCGGGAACGACGGCGACGTTCAGGTGGGGACGCGGGCCGGGGGTCGCGCTGTGAGGGCGGAGAGACGGGGTGCGGCTGACGGGCGGCGCCCCCTTTGGCGTTCGCCCCCTTTGGCGTTCGCCCCCTTTGGCGATCGCCCCCTTTGGCGTTCGCCCCCTTTGGCGATCGCTCCCTTTGGCGTTCGCCCCCTTGGGCGCTCTCCTCTGCCGCGGCCCGTCCGGTGTAACCGGGGGAGG
>VZTH01012679.1:392824-456307 GCA_013397815.1 Aleadryas rufinucha
GCCCCCCGCCGGTAGCTCCGCGCCGCCTCAATGCTCTCCCGAGCCTCCTGCAAGAGGAGCCGCACCTCGGCCTCGGCCTCGGCGGCCTCCATGGGCAGCCGCGGCGGCAGCGAGGCGGCGGCGGGGCGGGGCGGGCGGACCTCGCCCCCGGAAGGGCCGCGCATCCGCGGGGCGGGGCNCGTTCGCCCCCTTTGGCGATCGCCCCCTTTGGCGTTCGCCCCCTTTGGCGATCGCTCCCTTTGGCGTTCGCCCCCTTTGGCGCTCTCCTCTGCCGCGGCCCGTCCGGTGTAACCGGGGGAGGTGTGAGGTGCCGCCCGCCCCCGGGCCGCGCTCCCGGGCGCTGTTGACGGTCGGCGAAGCCCCGCGGGCCGGGCTGTCATTAAGCGCTTTCGAGGGGCTTTGGGAAGAGGCGTTTTCTGCTTCAGAGGGTGTGATTTCAGAGGAGTTCAGTTTCTAGTAAACCAGGAGTTATAAAAGTCTTTATGAGCCAAAGTCTTTCTTGGATCTATATAAGTAAATGCTCCTTTGTGGTTTGAATCATTGTACGAGATAGGAATTCTCTTGCGTTGTTTCCTTAAGTACTCTTAAAGATACAGTGTCTTCCTAAGGTATGTCAGATGTTTACGGTGGGATCAGACCTTTTTAAGTGATGTTGGAGTTCCCTCTTAAATACTCCACAGACGCTCTAGGGAGCATGTCAAGGTCGATCATCTGAACTGACTTAGACTTTCAGACTTCCAGTATTGTGAAATCTCTGCAGAGCTATTCTGAAGACCTTGTGGTCCCTTTCAGTTTTAACCATCTCAAGGTTTCAGAACAGGATTTTTATTTATTTGAAACGGCAGAACCTTTATTTCAAGCTTAGATGGCCTTTGAAAAGACAGAGATGAAGTTGATGCATGCACAGTGTGAGCACATTAACATGAATTTTTGTTTTCTGAAAAAGTACTATATAAGTTGTCTTAAGTTTTTTTAAAACTAAGATTCATGTTGTACCTTTTACAGCCATGCAAGAAGCGGCGAGAGGAAGATGCTTCTGTAAAAACAATCACAAGGTATTTTTCACCATTAGCAAAACCAGCGGATAAAGCATTGTCATCAACAAAATCCAGCAATATCTTGGATTATTTTAAAAAGACATCTGCAGCTGAGAATGCTGCATTCCCAGTTGGAGCTGGAGAAGACAAAACACTGTTGGATGCTGATGACAAAGAGTGTAAATCATCTTTCAGGCCAACTTCAAAGCGGAAGAGAAAAGGGAAGAAAGTTAATTTAAATAGTACACTAAAAGAAATTAAAGAATCTGAGAATGATTATGAAATAGAAATTAGTAGTGATGACAGCAGAATAACTACTGGACTGCAACAAGACAGCAATGACTTTATTGCTTCTTGTGCTCTAGTGGAACAAAAATGTGCAAGAGAATCAGCAGAAGATAATGTGCAAAGAGAGAACTTCCCAAATGTTGTCCCCTCCAGAAAAAGTGCAAAAAACTTTGGTTGTGAAACAAAGGGATCAAAAAATAGGATAAGAAAATCAAGGAAACGGAAGCACAAAGTAAATATTGATTTGTCTGAAAGCTCTTCATCAGAAAACCAGATGAATGAAACGTGTAAAAAGGAAACTGAAGAGAAGACAAATCCAGTAGCAGAGTGTGGTGTTGCTATTGGTGATTCCAGTTTTGAGGTTGATATGGATGATGGGACATCCCAGGTAAATAATTGTATAATAACAGTATCATTTGAGGACTTCCTGAGAAGTCAGGGAGAAAATAATGTTGAAGAAGACACCAAGCCAGCAATGGACACTTCTGGTACAGCAAATGAAATGGACAGAAGTGATAGTATCAGTGACCCAGAAAAGTGTGAGGAGTCTCAGCAGCTGCCACTCCGAACAGTGACTGTCCTTGCACAAGTTCATTCCATTCCCCCCAAATTACCTCCATTAAATAAGGAGCAAAAAGGCTCTAGGAAAATAGCTTCCATTTTTTTGAAGCAGAAAGGACGTGTAGGGGAAAAAGAAAGCAGCCCACCCCTCTTGGACAGTGAGCAAACCGAACAGGTGACTCAGAAAAGAAAATCCAATGTAGTTATTGAGGAAGAAGAATTGGAGCTGGCTGTACTGGAGACTGCAGGATCAGATTCTCTGAAGCCAAAATGTACTCTGGAAGAAAAGCATCAGTTTATGAAGGCTTTTAGACAACCAACAGCAGATGTAACAAAAAGTGGAGTTAAAAAGGCACCTGGAAAACAAAAGCAAGCTGCTGCAAAGTCTTCAAAAGAAAAAGAAGGATCTGAAGATGTCATTCCTTCAAATAAAGGATTAGAAAGTGGGATACCAGGAGATTATGGGGACAAATACACACATTCTAAACCTAAAAGCAATAGAACTAAACCCAGAAGATCTAGGAAGGTTCAGAAGAAAGGAAACAGAAGGAAGAAGGCTTCAGAAACTAAGGAAACTGATGTCTCAAACACTGGCAATTATAATGGAGAAGAGGATTCAGGTGCTAGTGTTATTACTGTGGAAAACACCTTAGATGTAATAATTCCATCAAGTCCAAAAGTGAGTGAGTTAAGGAGGAGTTTAAGGCAGCAGAAAACCAAAACATCAACAAATGTTACACCTAAAAAGCCCAGGGCTAGAAGTGCCTATTCTACAGATGCATTAAGTGCCTGCCCATTAGAGACTTCCACCCCAAAAGCACACAGGCAATCCTGCAAGAAAAGCAGCATGTACAGAGCTGAGGTGATTAGTGTGCTCTTTGATGGAAGCAGCCCAATAAGGTAAACATTTTAGAGTGTATTCTACCTTTTTGCTCATTAATTGTATGCAAGTGTTTTGAAAATAAGACCTGATTATAAATGGATCGTATAGCAAAGTTGCATGGATACTGATCATGGTGGGTAAAAACAGAGAAGAACCAAAGCTGACTATAAATGTGTTTGCACTAAAGACATCAAAAAAACCTCCAACCAAACAACAAAAAACCCTCAACCACCAGTTGGGTGGTTGCCTCTGTTTACAGGACTGTATTTTTAAAGGCTTTTGAAAATGATTTTGAGAGTAACATTTCCCTTTATTAAACAGTAATAAGTTCATAATACCTTTTTCCCTAACTAGAATGAGGTTTACACGTATCAAATCAAATAAAGCTGAAGCAATGAGAAGTGAAGAGTCTCGCTCCAAAAACACAAAGGTAATTTCTGTAACCATTGGTGTCAGTATTTTGTCATTTCCTAAATGGGTATAATTGTGATCTATTCACTATTGTGTAATAGCCTAATGTAATACAATATGACAGTTCCCAGCTGCCCAGTGGAAAGGGAATATTACTCTGATTTATGATAGAATTCGAGATAGTTTCTTGTACTTTAGATTTTAAAACATGTTTTATTAGTAAAAATCCACCTTTCATAACAGAAAAACCCCATAAAATAGCATGTTCCTGTGCTGCAGGTTCTCAGGATGGGATAAAGAAACCACTGGATGTGGCACTTTGTGCTGTGATTTACTTGACAAGGTGGTGATTTGTCAGAGGTTGGATTTGATGATCTCGGAGGTCTTTTCCAACCTAAATGATCCAGTGATTTGTGACAGTGTTTGGGCACAGCAGAACAGCTGAGGCTTAAAAACGTCACTGCCCATATTTCATTTGTTCCATGGACAAACTGAGGATCTGCTTGCAGGGCTCTCACTCCCTTTTGAAAACTGTTGATATCACCTTGGTTTGCTTCTCCTTTCAATTATTTCATTTTCTTTTTGATACCAGTGAAATTTTGCAATGATTACATACTTCTGTGAAAGTGAAAAATTATATTTATATATGAAGTACTTAGTGAAGATTGCACTATTAATTGCTATTTCAGTTCTTTTGTTCTTTGTTAACAGATGAACTCCACTTCTAAAAACATATCCAAAGCAAAGCAGCTGATTGAAAAAGCAAAGGCTATACAGCAGAACAGATCAAAAGTGAATGAGGACTCAGCTCCCGTGAGGCGCTCATCTCGACAGCGAGCTCTTGCTGAGAAGAAGAAATTAGAAGAAAGTGATGTAAGGCTCTACTGGGGAGAAGGGCAGGGGGAGGAAATATTTTGTTATATTTGTGATTGATTTAAGCTACACAAATGATTCCTACTCGATTCTTTACAAGAAATGTTTGCAAGCTAAGGCACATCTGCAATGTATTGTTAATAAAGGAGGAAAAGTTGTGTTTCTTTTCTTATTTGGTTTGCTTTCCTTCTAGGAATCAGTAATAATTCTAGATTCAAGCGTGAATAGTGTCACTACTGCAGAGCAGAGTGTGAAGGAAAAGAAACTTCGGAGCTTAAATGATGTTTTGGGGAAGAAGTCTAAAAGCTTGAAGGTTGCAAAGAACTCCAGTGGTAATTGGGTTTTACTGAATGTGTTTTATTTTTTCTTACAGAAACATTTTATATTATTGACTGTTGTAACTTTATTTTATAAAGCTGCCTTTGCAGTATATTCATCTTTTCTTCTGATTTCTCTTGTATAATATTTCAATATATACCTTCCTTTTTTATATGAATTAATAGTGCAGAGGTTATTTACATGTGTTGTTTTGATTTTTCTTCATTCAGGGGAAACTGTTTGTTTGAAAAACTGTCAATAGTGTACCCTGTTTTGTTGCCTCTCCTTTTTTTTCCCCTAATTTTAGAAAATAACATCTGTACTGAGGAAATAATTAGAAATAAAGCTATAATGAATTTTGTTAAAATACTCAATACTTTTCCTTAAGTAAAGGAGATTCCCTGATGTTAAATGGAACATACAGGTAGTGAACACAGGAGCAAGGTTAGAATCTTGTATCAGTGCTAATCTAATAATTTTTTTTTTACCTTTTTAAAGGGAAACTGGGATATCCACCTTCCTGCCTAGGCAAAAATGCTCAGAACTCTGCACGGGAACCGATCGTGATCTTTGATGAAAGCAGGTCAGTTGTCAAGTGTGTAGTTGCTTAAAAATCAAAATACAATTCAAGGTTACTTTGCCATTCTCTCCTTTGACAGATTTAAATAAACTTACTGACATGTCCTGTAAATATTCATGAGTTTTATACTGATTAGTATTTTAATCTGCTTGCAAAATACTAGAGGTGTCTTGGAGAGTTCCTCAACCATTTTAGAGCCATATTAGATGGCTGGAAATGTTCTTGATGACTGATTAAAAAGAAATCCCAAACTGCATATAAAAATACAAAAGCAAAGAGAATTTTTTTAGATTAAAATTTTTAACACAAAACTTAGAATTAAATTCAAACTAACTATATTAAAATTAATTTTAGCAGTTCTAACAGACTATTTTTTACTCATGTGGAAGAGAATGATTAAATTCAGCCTTGCATAGCTGGAAGGTCTAATAATTCTCTTTTTTTTTTCTATTTTCTTTAAAGCCAAGATGCATCTGAAAATTCTCAAGACGATGATCAGTTCAGAGCAAAGCGTGAATTCCTGATGAGTGGATTGCCAGAGTCACTGAAAAGGCAGATTGCAAAGAAAGCAGCAGCAATGGAAGCATACTCCCTTGCAAGTTCCTGTTTTAGGACTGTTGTCCATGTACAGCAGAAGGATGACTGTAAGCTTTTTTTAAGCTTTTGGCTTTTGTTTAAATGTATGTAATAATTGGAGGAATTTGTGCTGAAAAGAAAAAACTTGAACAGCTTAGGGCTGGAATAGGTGGGAGTTTCCTCTTGTTTTCTGTGTCAGTAAGAAAACAAAACTTAAAAGCTTCCAGTGAGACATTTTTGAATACAAAATTTACAAATTAAATTGATGCTAAAGTAGTCTATACATACATGGGTAAGGATGCCAAATTCTTAATATTTAGTAAAAAAAGTTGATCTGTTAAGTTCCAGTTTGGAGAATACAGATTGTATTGGACTGATTTGGGCAGAAAACATTTCCTTCTGACAAAGGCAGAAAGAGAGAAGACCAGCCTGTTTCTTTTCCCTAGAACAGAAGCTAACACTTGTTTTGTTTTTGGTGGGGGTTCTTTTGTAGGTTCTCCAATGTGGAAATTGCAATCACCATCATGCCCTCTATTAACTAAGCTGAGGGAACTGAGTACTGAAGTCACCAACATCACAAAAATCACTCTCTCACTTGGTGAATTTTCCACTGTGAATTCAAAACAAACTGGAAATTGTTCTGCACCTGTGGTTAGTACTTTAAAATTTAAATGGCTTTGATATTTGTTGGGAGTTATGTTTTTAAAAAATCCTGTAGTTTGAATCTGTTTCAGTCCTGTAATTTGTTTAATTTTTTTTTAATTTCCCTGTGAGTTACCCATTTTGCATCTTAACATCAGACAGTTCTCACCAGTTCTTAACAGTTTCTGGTAATCTCTGAATTTAACAAGACACTGCCAGTTTAAAATATGCAAAGCATTCTGTGTAAAGTTTTTGAGTAATTCTGTGTGTGTGTATTCCAGCTTTCAGGCCACCGACCAGCTTTTCCTGATGCATTCAAGAAAGATTTGCTAGCTGAGATCATGTCTTCTAATTCTCAGTTCCCAGTGAGAAAATACTACTCCAGGTTCCTGAAAAAGCAAACAGAACGGCTGGCTTTGGAAAACAGTACACAAGGTTAGGAATCTATGTAGGGAAAAAACCATTCTCACTCTCTCTGGCATTAAAAAACAACTGGGAATTTTAAAAAATATGTTACTGAAGGAACACTATTGCTGAAAATAAATTGATCCTCACGTTTTAGGTTATTTTGACCAAATTCTTTAAATATGGCTTAAACAAATGTACAGTGGTAATGGACATAGCCTGAAATTTTAAAAGGATGCAATTTTTTTCTTAGAAAGCAGAGATGGCACTGCAAATCTTGATGTAATTCAGAAACAACCTGACAATTGGAAGGAAACAAAGAGGAAAAGGAAAGAAACAGAAGACCGCAAATCAAAAAGAAGAAAACAACTTGAAGGTACAGAGACTGAAATGAAATCAAGAGTTCCCAGGATCCTTACTCGTCCCATATCTGGAGAAAAACAAGCAGAGACTGGAGAAGCCACACATTTGGGAAAAAACAAGACCCAGAAACCAGATGGTGTGACAGAAGACACTGAGAGTTTATCAGATCCAAGTGCACCTTCAGGTAACTGCATTTCCCGTCTCATTTTAATCTTTGCATTGAGGAAATGTCTGTGGGATGTGTGTCAGCTTTCCACTGTGATGCAAAAATCATACCTAGTCCTAGTACTCTGCTAGACCTGATCGATTCTTTTGCATGAAGAACTATTTAAAAATGGATGGTATTTTTTCTGTAGGTGTGGAAAAGGAAGACATGCTCTGGACAGAAAAATATCAGCCTCAAGATTCCAGTGAACTTGTAGGGAACAAGAAAGAAATTGAAAGGCTACACAGGTCAGAAGTGGGAACATGGATCCATTCCTAAAATAACTCAAAACCTCATGGTACTTGATAATGCTCAAGTTCTGAGAGAGCAGTACTTGTCTGTACTTCCCTACAAGCATGCTGATCCTGACCTTGCTGTCCTGCCTCTACTTTTGACAGGAATTTAGCCCTGAAGTCCACCTAATACATTGTGCTTTTGGTTAAATTTTCTGTGTGGGCTTAAGTTACTGCTGTGGCTCTTACATAGAATTTAAAGATCCATCTGACAAAACAACACTAAATTATGAGGGATTAAGTAGCTCACCAAATGACTTGTTTTTATACCAATCAGCTAATAGAATGGAGAGTGAAAAAGGAAACCTTTTCTACAAAAGAATCGAATCCTGAACATTTTTTTGCTTTTATCTGAAAGGACTTGATAGGTTTCTATGGGATAACAAGTGGCTGATGTCCCCTAGTTTTATATTCTGTTGCATCTTGATCTGGTTCACCTAATTCACCAGCAATTTTTATTCTTGTTTTATTCCTTTTATAGTTGGTTAAAAGAATGGAAAAAGAGAGCTGATTTGGAAGAAAAACGAAATCAGAAAAGGGAAAAGGAGGACAAAGAGCAAGAAGGTACTGATAGAATTAATATAGCTTCTCTTTTGTTAAAAGTTGGCAAAAAACTAACAGTAATCCTTTCTTTTCTTTTTAATAATTCTACAGATTCTTTAAGCAGCCTTGACTTTAAAGATAGTAAATCTGATATTGAGGAAGAGATAACCCTTTGCAATACAGTTCTGATAACTGGCCCACCAGGAGTGGGGAAGACTGCTGCAGTGTATGCTTGTGCTCAGGAGCTTGGCTTTAAGGTTTGTGGAGTTCTTTCCTCAGTGCATTTTTCTTATTTATAACTAATGGTACAAAAGCATTTCTCATATAAGAGCTCTACACTTTAATTTTTTCTCTTTGTAAATGAAATACCATTGCAGATATTTGAAGTCAATGCCTCTTGCCAGCGTAGTGGGAGACAGATACTGTCACAGCTGAAAGAAGCTACTCAGTCTCATCAAGTGGACAAAAAAGGTGTTAATGCACACAAGCCTTGCTTTTTCAACAGTTGTAGCACTGCCAAGTCACCAAGTAAGTCTCATGGTTCTTACCTGGGCTTCTTTGTTTGGTTTGAATTATGAGGTGGGTCTAATGGAGGGGAGGAGGTTGTTAAAGACTGAATTCCCCAAACAAATTTTAAACATCAGTTGTTTTTAAAAAGATAGCAGATGTAGCTTATCTGGCCATAATGGTAAGAAATGCTCTGTTGGTTAACACAACTACAGACCAGATTAAATAATGACTTTATTAAAATACTGACTCTTGATTACATTATTTCTGCAGTGGTGGAGTAAGTGCTGTGGCACTTGACTAGAAAGTTGAACAGAAAGCTTTTCCAATAACAAGAGAAAAGGAAAATAAGCAGAAATCAGCTGTAAACTGTATCAGTAAACCTGTCATTTACTAGATGAAAAATGGGTTTTACTTTAAATTTGTTTGAGAAATACTAGTTTGACATTATGTCTCCAGATGAAGTTTAATATTAAATGTATCTTGCAGAAAAAATGTATTCTCCAAAGAAAGTTATTTCTCCAAGAAAACCGCCAGCGTCACCAAAAAGAGCAGGATTACAACGAAGCTTGCCCCCTAAAACACTTGCAAACTACTTCAAAATTTCTGCCAAACATAAAGGTAATGATGAAGAAGGAGCATCTGAAGAAAAAAATAGAGGTAGGTATCCCTTTTTAATAATTAATTACCTTTGGAGATGGAAATGTATGTGGAGCTGTGTGGGGAAAAGAATAGATTTTCTTAAGCATGTGATGCATGGGGGACTTTTGAAACCAGTACCTGGAAAGCATTAAATGGTTTCACTCCTCCTTCTGCAGGAAATACTCAGAATTCGCTGGAAGTAAAGAAAGATGCTCAAATTAAGTCAATAAACAAAGAAGAAGGAGGAGAACACAACAGGAAAAGTGCAACATCTCTCATTCTTTTTGAAGAGGTAAAATTCACATGAAATACACTGTGATTGCATTCGCAGCTTGTAACTGCTGTTCTAGCTATTGATACTTTGTTTGTTTTCTGTAGGTGGATATAATATTTGATGAAGATGCAGGATTTCTAAGTGCAATAAAGACATTCATGGCAACTGCAAAGAGACCTGTAATTCTTACCACCAATGGTGAGTAGTGCTTGTGACAATAATTAGGCTTTACAGATGGAAGAGCCACTTTTAATTAGAGGCTGTGAATGGTGATGGTTGAATACTGCTCCTAAATGCAAAATTCAGTGAGTGGAGACTGTAAAGCAAGAATTTTAGTGTTGGAATAAAGCTACTGGCTGCTCTAATGGATGAAGAAAATAACTAGGTTTGAACATAATGTCATGACAGTTCACTGATATTTCTTTATAGATCCAACATTCAGCTTAATGTTTGATGGCTATTTTGAAGAGATCAGCTTTAAAACCCCTTCTTTGGTAAGTCTGTGTCTGGAAATGCAGGTACATCCTAAGCAAGTAATTGTCAGCTGATTTCAGTTTGAAATCTAAATGTTGGTGTAGGTTTATATATTTCTGATGTAACATACCTGTTTGATCAGAGACAGACATGTCTTTGGGGTTTATATAAGCATGTGTAGGATGTATTTATCTTTACATGTAGAAGCTGTTTTACTAGCATGGAAGGTTTATTTTCCAAACAGTTCAGTGGTACTGAGAAGTACAATAAGAACATCACTTAATCAATTCTTTTAGTTTTTAGAATGTAGTTAGATAAATATCTGATAGCTCTTATCTGAAGGTTGGTTATGCCAGTATTGGTTCATTCATTAAAAAGTATAGGAGTTATTTTAGAGATATTATGGGTTATTCTTTTAATGTAAACACATGTTCTGTGTAGCAAATAGTTTTATTTGCAGCTATGTATTAGGTGAAAAACTTACATAAATGAGAATCAGAAGGACATCACTTTTGAGAAGGGGAAATTGCTTAATGTGAAACTGAAAACCTGTTGGACTTCCAGGCAATTGCAGAGTTGAAAGAAAGAATACAAGAAAAACCTTTAAAATTAATATAGTTCAGTAAAAGCTGATCACTGGTGATTAGAAACAAGGTGTAGGTAGTCTCAGGACCATGAGCAGAATATGTTTGTGTTTGTTTTTAATCAGCTGAATTTCTGAATTGAACTTAATTCTCTGGCATAGGCTACATAGATTGGGTATTTTGCTTTTCCGTAAAGGTTTTAATCTAACCGTAATCTACTTTAATAAACTAATCTTCTGTATTGAAAGGCAAAATGCATTGCAAGCATAAATAGAATGATTTGCTCTTGTGTGACTTGCTGCAGTGTGATTGGCAGGAGTTGTTTGAGTGCTCTGTGTGTAACTCCTGTTTAGATAAACTCTGTGAGCTATCTCCAAGCTCTGTGCCTGGCTGAGAACCTACGGACAGATGAGAAAGACTTGGCTGCTCTGCTGACCACAAATAACTGTGATATCAGACAAAGTGTTCTGTACTTACAATTCTGGGTTAGAAGTGGAGGTGGATGCTTGAAAGAGAAGCGTTTGGCACCTCATGGTATGTTGGTTTAATTTAATCTTAAAAAAAAACCCATCTAAATATGACTTTGACTAAATTGAAGCATTCTTAGACATGGATGAATAAATGGTAACTTCTTGTAAGACTCCTAAATATTGAGGAGGGGGGGATGTCTGGTATTTTTTAGCTACTTCAAAGCCTTGTATTAATGTATAAGGAACTAAATTTTGAAGGGTTTATTGCCCATCATTATGGTATTTACTATCTCCCTTTCATGTTCTGAGTACCAAAACTGGGCAAAGAAGGGAACCAGTAATAATTTTCCTCCGAGTTTGAAGTTCTTTATCTACGTAGCTGAGTTGTAGGCAATTCACCTAGAAGAAGCAGAGCTGAAAAAGGGGTAAAAATGGCCAGCTGGCAAGCAGGCAAGGGTAGGAACTTGATCCCAAAGGATTGAGGAAGAGTTTAGGGGTATGAGGGAATGACAGGGAGAGAGACAAGTGAGGCACAGCCTCCTTCAAAGGTTACTTGGGAAGCAGGAGAGTGGGTTGGTACCACTGGCAGCAGTGAACTGGCCATGGGGATGGCTCATTTCAGCTGCTCCATTCCTCCAGCACCACAGCAAGAGGTGACACAGCATCCTTTGTGACAGGAATTGAGGCAAAGAGGTGGAAAATCAATTTCATGATGCAGTTGTTCCCTTTCAATTAAAGCCTGTTATCTTTGTGCAGAAGGAGAAGAGACAAGGAAAGCCGATAATGTCATTCATCCTGCAAAGTCTGATGATTCCAAGGTGGATTTTTCTCCAGCTGATGATGCACATCTTCAGGAGTTTCCAAAATGTGATACAGGCTGTGTAGAGACGTTGCTTGGCTTTAAGAATATCCTGTTGCCTTCAGAAGATTTGTTTACATTTCTTAAGGTATTTTTGTAGTTGACTAGTTAATACTTTGAATGATTGCCAGATAAATGAGTGTAACCATCACCAGGAGTAGCATCATCTTAGAAGCAAATCTCTGAAAAGGTTTGTTGTAGAAATTAGAGTATTCCATGGTTATTAAGTACAATCTGAACTGGGGTGGTCTCCTGCAAGCAAAACAGTCCCTTACCTCATAAGCACAAAGCCAGGAGTATGAGATTTTCTGTAATAACATTTTTATTTTTAAAAAAATGTATTTTAATATATTGATACATTTTTCACTATTATTATTTTACAGCACAAAATCACAACCATGGAGGAATGGAATAGATTGATGCAACTTCTCACAGAATTCCAGATGAAGCATGTGGATTTTGTATATAGTAATCTTGACCTTATTCTTCCCTTACCAGTGCAAGTTCTTTCAAACCAGTCTGAAGCCTCAAAGTCTGTACTTGAAAGGACTACGTTAGTTTCTTCAAAAAACAGATCTACTAAGAGTTCTTGCTGTGGGAAGAGTAGCCCTAGAAAAAGGTCTAAAAAGACAAAGACTCAGAAAAGGCTTGAGATATTGGATGATAGTGACCTATTTGATACTGAACTGAACTATTCAGCTGAATTCATAACTTTGCCATCAGATAGTCCTAAATCATGTGCTGAAATGAATAAAAAGGAATCAAAATTGTTGGTGCATAAAGAACAAAAAGAAGTTAAAACTGAAACCTCAGCAAGCAAAGAAAGGTCTGCAGTTGTTTTTCAGTGTCTGAATTCGCTGACTGAGTTTGTGGAAAACATGTCTTTCCTGGATTGCTGTGTAAACACTAACACCAGGGAACCACTGGAGTTTTCTAAAAATGAAGAATTTCATTGGACAAATGCCAAAATCAGAAATGGTCTTTCTGATGAGTTCAGTATAGAAAATACTGATTGGTGGAGTTCCCAGAGCTGTAGTGAAATAAAGGCAGCTATTGAAGCACTCAGCTTCACCAAAAGTTCTGTTAATATTTCACAAAACTTGGAATCCTTTTTGAGTAGCAGTAAAACACCTGAAAGTGATCAGCTGAAGGGACTTACTTTGCCTGTCTCAAACACAAGGGATTGCATATCCTTCAGTCAGTCAGCTGATTCAAGGTAAGACTTTGTTAATATTTCTGCAGTTATTTGTCCAGAAGAGCACTTCACAGGGTGTAGGACTGTTTCAGATTTGATGGATACACATTCATACCACTATGACTGTTGTCAGTGTGTCTCAAAACACTGCAATATATTGTTCACTGTGCTTTTACAACCTTAAATTAACTTCTTGGCAATCTGCAAAGAGTGACTTTTATTGAACAGCCTGACTCTAATGTTGTTACGGAACGGTGGCCTTAGCCTAGTTACTTGAAAAATGGACAAACACCACCACTACCCCCAAAAGAATAACAGAACCCTAAAGGAATGGCTTTTTCTAGACAGGTGGGGTTAAATAGATTCTGCAAGTCCCAGACATGCAAATGTGTCACTCAGTGCCTGCTCATACTGAACCTGTGTTAAGTGTGTTGCTAGGTGTTACTTGATGAAGACCTAACAAAATACGAAGTAAAGTCTTTGTAGTAACTTAGGCTAACAAAGAATAACCCTTAATACATTGTAAAAGACCTAAGAATACTATCAAGTGTGGGCATGAAACATTGTTTTTAACATAAACAAGTCATCACAGGTAAAACTGGCACAATGGGCACTTAAAGCCCATTCAGGGGTCTGAACAGGAAAATGGGTCAGAGCCTTTTCCTGTCAGTACCTAGAGGAGCAATGTTAGAATGGATCTGACCATCCATCCTGTGACCAGGTTATATCATGGGTTATACACTGGACCTGACACTGATGTTCTGGCAAACACTAATTGCACAATGCTTGTTATTTTTGAAGACCACAGATGCTTTCGGTTGTGGTTGTACTGAACCTCACATCCGTATCTCGACTGAAGAGCTCCCCAGATCAGACTCCTGATTAAGACAAGAGCATTGGCCAAACAAACTGCTGGCCCTCATGTGTCTGTCCAAGTGCAGCTTTGTGATGCTGTGTAAGCAGCACACAATTAGAAGCTGCAGACATCTGATCCATTGGGATGCAGTTTCCCATCAATTTAATGGAGTTTTAAACCAGTGGCTTTGATCCTAAAGAAATAAAATCATCACTGCACATTCTTGAATAAGAAACAATAAAGCTTCATTCTCTGTTTTAGCACTCACAAAAAAGCACAGAAGAGGCTGGCTGTCATCAAAACTGTATTTTCCAGAAGTCCTTTAAACCTGGGCAATAAGCAAGCCAGTACCCTCGAATACCTCCCCACTCTCCGCAGTATCTGTAGGTCTGAGAAGCTTAAAGAGCAAGGGAAAACTAAAAGAAGGTAAGTTTGGGTTTTCCTAAATCTTGCTACATTTCATTATAGAAGGTAGTTAAGGATTTTAATAAAATATTTTGTCTAATTCTAGGCAAGAAAGGTGGACATTTGTCCCTCAAAATAATAAAAGTGTTGCCTTATATTCAGAAATAACTTTGTTCCCTTAACAATAATTTTTACTCTTTTTTTTTAATAGGTTCTTGCATTATCTTGAAGGGATTCATCTCGATATACCCAGACAAATGATAAATGGTCTGTCTTTGGACTTCCCTTAAAATTACCAACACCTGAAATACTTTGTGCCTAATGGTGGTATTCTCACCATAGTTTGGTTATTTTATTTTTTTTTAATTACCACATTATTGTATATTCAGAGCCATTTGTATATTAAATTTTTATAAGTATTTAAAATAATGTATATATCTATTGTCATTATACTACTCTCCACAGCTGAAATGTGGGTTTGTTTGGTGCTTGTCCAGTAAGTGCATTCATAATATTAAATGCACAAACTGTTCAATGGGGACTTCTTTTTGCTCTGTTTCTCTCTAATTTGTGGATCACATAGCAAGAAGTCCTTTTGTAACAACCAGCTGTCAACTTGCCCAGTAAAACTGCTTTTTTTTGAGGAGGCTGTTTTGTTTAAATAAGTTTGTTTCTGAATTTGCAGTTAAGTGATAAATAACTCGAGGTGGGAAAGGGCACAGAGGGGGTGCAACAAGTCTTCCAAAGTCTAAATGACTGAAACCAGCTCCTCACTTTGACCACAGGGAACAAAGTCCTTCCAAAGCACTATGCCTCAATGTACATATATTTGTATACATTCCTTTCATTGTTTACAGCTGTCACATCTGTGTGTTAATCTCCTAAAATGGTAGAGAAATTATTACTGTAGCTAACATGGTCTCAAGACATTTAGGCAAGATTTTGTAAATAACAATTATCCCAGTGTTACTTTGGGTTCAGGAATATTTAACTACTTCTAGTCTTGTATATTGTGTTCTATTTTTAAGCTTCTTTTTGTATTTGGCAAGACTTGAGTCTGATTATTTGTGATTGAATCCATTTTTATATGACAATAAATTTGTGAGACTTTGCTACAATCAGAATGTTTCTGTTGCATGAAAAGTAAAAAACATATTTTTTAAATGACTTAAAAACTGGAATTAGTTCAACCATGTACTTTTCTGCCTTTTTATTACAGTTGAACTGTTCCTGTTCCTCAAACTGAGTCAGACTGCTGCCATGCAGTGGTGCTCACCTTACCTCAGTATCTCTGTAATAATAAGGAAGGCCGTTTCCTACTTCTGGTCTCATCTTACATTTTTCATGTCTTAAAGATGCTCAGGAATAAGAAATATTTCTGGAAACAGTAAATTATTTTAAGCTTCTGCACTGTAGATCATCTTTATAGTTTACTCTTTCCATAGTCCAGAATTATCAAAAAATTAAAGTGGTGGCTGTTAAAATCTTCATGGAGTGATTTTTTGTATCAACAGTCTGTGCTTCTCCTGTATGATTTGTAAAAATAAATACACATTTTAAATTTTTTTAAATAATAAAGTAAAAGTGTATCTGTTCACTGCTTTATAAAGGCACTATCAATCTAACTAGATTACAGTGAGCACCTACATAAATCAGAAACAAGTCCTATAAAGTAGTAGTATTTTAGGAAATTCATGGGTAATTTGAAAGACCCAAATTAGAAAGCAGTGAGAGACAATTTACCCTCTTTTGAAGTCAACTTTCTGGTTTTAATAACTGCCTTAAGAAGCTGTTTACAGAATCTCCTGTGGTGTCCACAAGGTAACGTAAGGTGGAATTCAAGTATTTCACTTCTTGATCAGATATTTACCACATGAAATCACCTCAAGCTACTCTGAATGAAAGATAATCTGCATGTGATGATTTATTTGAATTCTGATAAATGAGCACCTTTGGATTTTTATGGATCAGGTATAAGCATCTTTTGTAGGCTAGAATAAAGCAAGTTTCCAGGAGGGGTGGGCTTGAGGAAAAGGGAGCCGGGGCTGGTTTTGATTAACTCTGCTTAGAAGGAAATGCTTCAGAAGCTCCATTCCAGTACTGTGAAATTCGCCTGCTTTTGGTGCTAAATATTTTCCTGTAGTAGTTTGGGCCCTGCTTAGTCCTTTATCTACTGCCCCTCAAGCTAAGTTCTGTGTCTTGAAAATAGAAGTAAAAACCAAACCTGGAGTTTCACAATGACTCTCCCCCATTTAAGCAGCAGTTATTAGTAGGTGTACAGCAACTAAAAACCAAAACCAACCTTGTTCTTGGTGGAATCTCAACCAAGTTTAAAGCTTTTCTTTCTTTTTACTGTCATTCCAACATTGCTTTCCAGAATGTGAGGGTGACATTATTCTACCATGCCATGAATAATACAGAAAAAAGCAGTTATGGTTGCAAGAACGAGCCAAAGGCTTAGGCTGTGTTAATGCACTGCAGAATAGAAGCGGGAGGAGGGAAGGATCCCTTCAAGAGCAAGACTTTCTCAAGTCTTTGTAAAACATATATATATAAATAACCACTTCCCAAATGTCATACAAAATCTTCCTTCTATTCTACAGGAGTTGTAAGGACACCACAAAAATTAAGCTAGCAAAAAGCTTTGGTGTATGGCTTGCAAGAAAATTACCTGGGGAAAATTAAATCCACGTTTACATTCCAGTATGCAACAGTTCCTAGACGGTAAGTGCTGAAAAGAGATTCTATGTAGGTAGTTGAACAACTTTTCAGATATTCTACTGCTGTTTATTTTGTAACTTCACAATATTTACAAATAAATAAAAGGTACAATACTGTTCCACCTAGAGGTGGAAAAAAGGTTTCAGTATTTGGAACTGATAATACGTGTCTAGTGTAGTGTTTAGTCATCTACAAAATTACAGTGTTTTTACAAGATTGTAGATAAACTTTACTGGAGAAGCATTGTGTATTATACTGTACCATAGCAATGCAAATTAGCAATGCAAATTAAATTTAACCAGAAACTAGAAAAATATTTGAATACCTCTTAATCTTTTTCTGAATTAATTAACCTTCTTGAAAATATTTTTCTCAGTTTTTTGTCTTTTCTCTTGTCTTAGATGAACAGAATATTAAGTCACAGACTTTGTGGCATTTGCTTTATTATGAAAGAGGAACATTTTCAGTAGGACCGAAACGCTGTATTGTCTCTGTGTTGAGCTATATGGGCCGGCTTTTTCTGGCACCACTTGGTATCACCGAGCTCCCTCAGAGCCTGTGCTGAGCGCTCGCAGCGGGGCAGAGCTGCGCTGGGAGAGCGGGACTCACCTGCCCCGGCGCTACCGGTGCGTTGGTCGATGTCTGCGGCTGCTGGGTAACGACTGCTGTGTTCTGTTATCCAGCAAGCTTTGTCAGTTTATTTTTTTAGAAAGATGGGGTTGAGACAAACCTGGAGCTGCGCGGACGAGCCCTCCTGGACACAGGCCCCTTACTAATGAACTTTGAGCGCAGGAACTTGCGACTCGTTGCGGGGAAGCTGACGGGGACGGGGGAGCGGGCCAGGACAGGGACGGTGGGCCGGTGGCCGCGGGGCGCGGGCCGGGCCGGGGGGACTGCAGCCCCGAACCGCCTGTAGGGGGCGTCCCGGCAGCGCCCGCCCGGCGCNCCGAGCGGACAGCGGCGGTGACGAGGGCCCGGCCGCCCCCTTGGGCTGTGGCGCCGTGTGGGCGCTGCTCGTCCCGGTCCGCAGCTGTGTCCGCTCGGTCCCTGCGGGCGACCGGCCGCGCCCCTCGCTCCGTGTCGCGCAGGGCGGCAGCGGGACGGGCCCGGGGCGCTGCCCGCTCCGGGACACGGCTCTCGGGGAGCCCCGCGGGGCCGGGGGACCGCAGCAGGGGGCAGGAAACGGCCTCGGCACCAGGTGCTTCCCCGGGTTATTCGTGGAGGAGGAGGGTGCGTGGGGTGGATTTCCAGCTCGGGGAATGTCTCTGGGAAAGGGCTGGGGCAGAGAAAGGCACGGAAAACCCACCGGAGACCCCGCGCCGTACTGGCGCCAGTGCCCGTTCGTGTGGGTCAGTCGGGATCCAGCAGGAGCTGAAGAAGGCGTCAAGTAGCTTCTGTTTAGTGTGATAGGGAGAAGTGGACGGTGGCGCAATCCAAGGAAATGGTCTTGCCAGAGCACTCAATGCCTATAGGGATGCACTTGTCAAAGCTGCTTCAGGGGATGTAGCAGCAGGCAAGAGCAGGAGTCTTCACGGGCAGCGGACAGAGTCCTCGCTGTAAGTGGTTGTACTCTGTTGTACTCTCCGTAGTGCACACTGTCGGCACCTCCCCTTGTTAATTCAGCAACAGCAGCTTTTCATGCAGAACTAATAATTAGCTGAGCTTTTCCATCACCACTCACCTGCCTGCACAGTCACATTAATTTTAAAGCAAATAGGCAGTAAAAGAATGTACAAATGCAGGGGCCACATCGTTCACTGGGGAAAGCAGATGTTGTTCCCCTGAACACAGTGAAGTGACAGCCATAAACAATGGGGTGGGGTTTGACGTATTTATTAGGTGTGAAGCCTGGGCTGTGCATCGGATGTGGTTTTTCACCCTTGCCAGTGGCTGTACCTTTTCCTGTGTATTAATCAATTCTTTGTGTTTTTATCTAGATCCAGAGTGGGCTTCTTACAAACTTGGAATATTCATTTGTTTGAATTGCTCTGGAATTCATCGCAATCTTCCTGAAATCAGCAAAGTCAAATCCCTTCGGCTTGACTTCTGGGAGAGCAATTTAATAGAGGTACAGAGGAAAAAGCAGTAATTCTCCACATTTCATAACCTGCCATGTAATTCCCGTGCCATCCACCATGGACAGAGCTACACAGAGCTAAGTTAACTGCATGGGTAACTTCAGGGGAGTTTTTATGACCTGCTCAATCAAATTACACTGGTAGGTGACCATGTTCCTAACAGTCTGTGGTGTGTATTTTTATATACACAGTAACTTCTCACTGTGGTTTAGAAACCCACAGATATTTCCAGGTAGTATGTTCAATTCAGAAAGCAACATACTCTTCTTAAATACTGGTTCAGCCTCTCATTGTTCAGTGGAATTGTGTCAATAATACAATCACAGTTAATATCTGGGAGGAGATGAAGGAATAGGGAGATCATAAACAAATTTTCTCCTAATTTTCTTTTGTTCCTTTCATCAACAACCACAGTTTTGTATTTCTTCACACATAGTTCAGAATTGTAAATCCTGAAAAAGGTGCACCCACCTAAAAATAGCAAACTGTAATGCCAAAGGGAATTTATAAATGCATGTAAATACACACTGAGAGTTATGGCGAGACTCAGCAAGAAGTGCAGTGCTCCCTTTGACACACATCTCATTTTATGTTCATGACATGGTGTTGATTTATGGTGGCACACCTAACTGTAATTTATTTTGTATTTCAGTTTATGAAGAATCACGGGAATCTCTGGGCCAAAGCTAAATATGAGGCGAAGGTCCCTCCGTACTATTACATCCCCAAGTCCCGTGACTGCTTGTAAGTTGCTGGTGTATTCACTGCTGCAGACCTTTACACGTGCTTCCCTTACAGGTCTCCCTGGCTGGCTGGTGAAACTAGAGTAGAGACAGATCAGCTTTATCCATGTTTTCCTCTTTCAGGGTTTTAAGAGAGCAGTGGATTAGAGCTAAATATGAGCGTGGGGAATTTCTTGACACCCAAGTCTGCCAAGATCCTTGTTCTGCAGGTAAAAGGATTGTCAGGGAGGTCTCAGCCTCAAGGCCAACAGCACAATGTTCTGTTTGCAACTTTGGAGATCTCTAAGGTTGGCTTGTCACATTTGAACTGCTGGATGTGCAGTCACTGCTTTGAGTCTAGCTCTGAGAAGAAACTCCTAAGAAAAGGCACTTACACGAGTGCATGAGTATATTCAGATCTTACAGTTCCCTAGTTCTCCACTGATTTTTTCATATGAGGTGAAAATTCTCAGATGGAGAAGAGACTTGAAACTGTGCCACATCACCCTTAGCTAAACAGTCCTGCCCTTGTGCCACCGTTCTCTGACACTTGTCTGTCTGGTCTGCAGGCAGCCGTGAAGGATGCCTCTGGAAACTTGGGAAGGGACGCAGACAGTTCCAGAAGAGGCAATTTCTCCTATCAGCAAGGGAAGGGGTGATGAAGTACTTCAACAAAGAAGTGAGTTCCTCAGCCAGAGCTGGCCATAGATAGCAGGTCAACAGCCACCCTCAGACCTTGCTCTTTGTGGGCAAAACCCAGCACAAGTAGCTTTGTCTCTAGTTTTGCAGCCAGCCTGTGCTTAGAGGAGTCCATGTTTCCCCATTAACATATGTGGTATATTGGGCAATTTTGGATTTAGCTCTTTTCCTCATCCCTTATCTCAACCCTGCAGCCTCCTTTTGCTTAGTGAACAAAGGAAATGGATACGGGCAGTTGAATAGCAAGACAAAGAAGAGATCTGCTGGCAGTTGTTACCTCTTACATTACCAAAATATCCTCTCATCAGCTCTGGCAGCAGGGTCCTCAATACGTCTCCTTTCTGTGAGACATTGTAGCTAATTGTTCTCTAAGTACAGGGCTAGAGATAGACCCATCCCTTGCAGTGTAGACCCAGCCCTCTTAAACAGTGACCCAGCATTTGTCGAGGGATCTTTGTCAGTGGGTTTCTGTTGCATGTAATTAAGGCTTTATGTTTCAGGTATATCCAATATTCAGATACTTTAGGATGTCTGCTTTCTCTTCAGTAGGGATCTAGGTCTCATACAGCTGATCTGTCCTGCAATACATTCCCTGAGAGCACTTTAATACAGTGATGCTTTTCATTTCACAGTCCAAAGGTCCAAAAGCCGTTTTCAGCGTTGAGACTCTGAATGCAATGTTCCAGGTGGACAAAATAGGACACATTCATGGGCTGCAGATCACATACATCACAGATGGTCAAACAAGGAACCTTTTTGTCTATCACGAAAGCGGAAAGGTGAATATCATGGAGATTCTGGAGTAAGCAAGATGCTTAGATGTTTGGTCTGTATTTTGGAAGAGTTACCGTGTCTGCAAGATCTGGTTTTATTTGGCATCACTAAGACTTGTAGAATATAGGAAGTTGCAGAATTTGATACTCCTAACAGTAGCATCCTGCTCCTTTTCTGTTGGGGCATATATTCAACCTCACCCTTGGGATACTCTTAAGTGGTGCATGGATGTAAATCTCTGTAAGGTAACTGCCTCATGGTTTTACACAATTTCATGGTTAAATTCTTGACATGCATAAAGAATATTGTTCTATATTATTTCTAAGCCAATAATGATAATTTAAAAGAAAAATCTTTATAGATATTGTTAGACTTCTGTTTCTTCCTTCAACAGAGTTCTCGTGTCTTTCCAGGTATGGATGTTTATAAACAACCTGTAACTGAATCAACTGAAAAAGCCTGTGTATACAGACCTGGGTGATTGTCCATGCTGAGAATGTCTAGGACCTGCCAGGAGGGGCATTTTTAAATTACTTTCAAGGGTCAATGTTTTTCAGGTGTCTGGGACAAATCACTGACTCTCTCTGCCCCTTGGGGAGAAAGTACCTCTTTACAAAGAGGTCACAAGAAAGGAGAAGGGCATTTTGGAGAAGCAGTGCTCTTACTCTTCTTGTTAATTTTAATGTTTGTCTTTGCTGTTTTCCCAGGAGATTGTTGACTGGTTCAATGCTATTCGGGCAGCACGTTACCATTATCTCAGAACAACCTTCCCAAATGTCCCTGACCCTGAGGTGAGAACTGAACAGGGCTTGAAGCAGTCTAGGCAAACATAGCATGAGAAAACATTTTCTCACTTCTTCTGACAGAGTCAGGTGCTCAAAAGGCAGCACTTGGGTCCAGGGAATGGACAGAAGAGGTAGAAGGAAAGGCCACACTGAATAACATGCAAAAACTTAGTCAGCATTTAAGGCCTAAAAGTCTCTATGTGATCCTTATAAAGTGTAATCTGTCAAAAATGTTATGTTCCTTCTTACTTCAGACTTCCTTTTACTGAGCAGCGAAAAAAAACCCCAGACCCCAAAAGCCGCAATTGGTGGTGATTAACTTTGACAGAAACAGAACAGAAATGCAACCTTGAATGAGACAGCCTGTCCTGGTTTCGGTTGGGACAGACACAGACCTTTTTGTATTTGTGTTCTCCTAGCTCATACCCAGGATCACAAGAAATTTTGTCAAAGAAGGATATATGGAGAAAACAGGACCAAAAGTAAGTGCATACTTGGCATTACACAAACAGGATCATTCCAGATAGAGAATATTTGGTAGTTCAGTGATGCAGACTCATAAAAGATTTGCTCAGTGACTCTCTGCTTCCTGGGTTGATTGTCCCAGGAAGCCTGTCATGTTCTTTGGGATCATGTTTTATTTTGTGTGGAAAATAAGATTGGGAAGAAGAATCCTTGAAGAGTAAGCAAGATGGATTAGCTGTCAATGGACATGCAAAGTGCTGTTACACAACACCACGTGGATTGCTGTATCTGCTAACTGCAGCTCCTGCCACAGCAGAACATGACGTGCTGACCCCCCCTACTTCTCTGTTTCACTTAGAGTCACTTGCACTTAAGTCACATCTACTTAGAGCAGCAAAATGTCATTTGAGCATATTTCTCCAGGGTGAAGCCAATCAATTGGTTTGTTTTATTGTGGGAAGTGTTTGGGCCAGTACTCTGGGAACAGAAGAGCCAGGTTTTGGGCACTGCTGAAGGAGGAGATAAAGATCTGAGGTCTTGTTTGAACACAGCCACTTCTTGCCTTGCTCTGCTCTGAGTGAACCATGAGCCAAGTCCCATTACAAAGTTCACTGGTGCAATGCTGATATTGAATATGCTGGGTTTTGGCCCAGCTTGTGCCAGTGTTCCAGCACCTCTTCTGCAGGTACTTGCACAAAGCATGAAAGATTTTGTGTTTTTCTCCTGAGGCCTAAATTCTGCTAAACTGAGGTGAGCCCTAGAAGAGGCCTCTTCAGTTCAGCATGGAGCAATTAATAGTTCAGGAATGGTCAGATAAGTGTAGCTGATGGAATTAGCTCTATAAAAGCAACTAATATTGTACACCCAAAATTCTAGGGACAGTCTCCCTGCTCAGATTGTTGGAATTGACTGCACACTCTCTTCACTATCACCACTGGCTCAGGGGTTCTCTGCAGTGCTTTCAATGTATCTCATGCAACTTCCTTAATCCTGTTAATTTGATTACTTCCCTGCCCAAAGGATTGTCATTGAATGTAAATCTGTAGTTTGAGCCCAGGGAGAAGAGAGCTGAGGGCTGCACACAGCAGTCACTCACCTATTACCAGTTGCAGGGATGAAGGAAACTGAACTCCAGCTCTAAGTCATTTAAGCAGTCCAAGCATTTGAATAGAACAAACTCCACTTTGAGACTTGGTCTTTAAAGAATTTCTACCATCTCCTTGCAGCAGAAGGAGGCCTTTAAGGTACGCTGGTTCTCCTTGGATTCTCAAGAAAGGAACCTGATGTACTTTAAAAATCCACTGGTAAGAGGAGTGTTCTTTGTTCCACAGCCCCTTCATGAAGCAGGTGGGGAGGAAGGGTCCGTTCTCATCCACCTTTTCCAGTGGCTGTGCCAGACTGGAGCAGGCCCAGCCTCAAGAGCCTTGCCAATGGATGTCTCTGAAGTTGAGCTGGTTGGGAACTCTGGCCCATACAGTGGCTGTGAGGAAGATCCAAGTCTTTTCGAAGTAACTGCTACTGCCTGTAGTGTTCATGTCCCCTCTCCCCCAGCCCTAGTGCCTTTGTGTCTGTAACCTTAGCCAAGATGAGCAATATTCCAGTATCAGGGGCTTGACAGCCCCGGTATCTGGCTTCCTAGCATGGCTTTAGCTATGGGAATGTCCTTCCCTGCCCCGTCTGAACACCCACCAACCAGCTCTGTAAGGGTGGGGGCCTGCCTCCTCTTTGTGAGAATGCCTGTGAGTGCAAAATACCCCTTTGTGTGTTCCTTGCTGCTGTCACCAGTCCATGTCATCCCCATGCACCCCCAGATCCTGCTCCGTGTCAAATGACAGAGCAGTGTCTGGTCTGCTGGAGTTCCACTGTCCACTGGCTAATGGCTGTCTTCTGTTTCCTTCTCTCCAGGATGCATTTGCACAGGGCCAGGTTTTCATCGGGAGGAGGGATGAGGGATATGAAGTACGAGATGATTTGCCCGAGACAGTCTGTGTGAAAAAGAAGAAGCCAGCGATCACTCTGGTCACACCAGTGAGAGAGTTTGTGTTTCTCTGTGAGAGCGACAGGAAGCAGAGGGAGTGGATGGATGCCTTGAACGGAGTCATCACCCAGCTCTGATGCCCACAGGGAGGAGCAGTCAGGCCACCACATTCCACCTGGCTGCAGCTTCTCGCCACGCAGGGACAGGGTTGTTTTCAGCAGAGTGGGGTGAATGTCTTTTACGGTGCTACATTTCTGGCACAATTAAAAAAAATACAAGTTTAAGTTGTGGAGGATACTGTAATGGAATCTCTCCTCTAAAGGAATCACACAGATGCTCCTAGCTCCTTGCTTTCAACAGTCTCTACTGTTTGGCTTCAATGTGAGTGGCAAATCCAACATCCAATGAATTTTTTCCAAAGCACGACCCCACAGAGTGCCCCAGTGAATACATTGAGAGTACAGGATTAACATAGACTTATCTGTCTCACCTAAGAACAAATGAAGCTTAATGAGCTTGATTAGACTGAACACTGAAATACAGAAACAAGTTTTAAAAGTGTTTTATTCAGTGACTTGCTTGCAAACACTCCATGAATGAGGACTGGTGTTCAGTGGTGGAGGGGAGCATTCTCATAAGGTACCACTGTGTGCAGGAACTGATGGAGACTTGCACTGGCTGACACAGGGCACTGAGTGTTTCCATGCCTCAAGACCAAATCTGAGATCTGGTTTTACCAAGCAGCAAGTCATTCACACATTTCATTCTTCTTTCCAGATAGCCTTAGTTTGCAAATCAAGAGGAAGTCTTGCAGACCAAGTTTCTGGTGAGGCTTCCACCTTTTGCTGACAATTGCCAGCTGGTCTTGAGATACTCGAAATAGTTCTATTTTGCAGAAATGAGAAGTGCCAATACTTGCAGGAATTAGTGACACTAATTCTTCTTTCTCCTCACCCCCATCCTCTCAGTAGTGCAAAGGAATTGTTTGAGTTGGATCATCATTCTGCCTTTCTCAGCCAGCTCATCATCCAGCTCTGAGCAATCTGCAGTAGTTTTACTTGTTGCTATGCTCCCATGAACTTCCCTGTGTTCCAGGCTCTCTCCCCACACAACCCCATTCATTCTATCTCACATGATGGTTCGGCAATTCTATTGACCAGCCTAATCCTGCAGCTCCTGAAATTAATAGAAAGCACCTTTTGACTTGTACGAGGAACAATGTCAGTCTTCATTTGTTAATTGTTATTTTGAGATGACCTGGGTAGCTCAGGGTGACCTCAGAAGGGTTCAGTCCCTCCAGCAGCCTGACCTTCAGTCAGACAGGATCTGCACTGAGCTGTGCTGTGCCACTTCTCTCCCGGCTGGGTCAGCAGAATGCCCATGTCAGCAACTCTCGCTATTACAAAATCGGGAAATTCACGGTGGAAATGAAGTAGTGCAGATAACGGGGACTTTTTTGGACATTCAATAAAAGTCAAGGCCGGGCCCTGGAGAGTTCTGCGTCACAGTCCATTTCCACCGGCAACCCAAATCTTGGGACCAAGGCACGTGAGGAGAGAAGAGCAGACCAGAGCGGGGCAGAACCGGCGCGGCCCGCGGGAGGAGGCTCCCGGGGAAACCGAAACTCCGCGGCCGCTGCGCTCCGCCCCGGGCCGGGCCATGGCCGCCGTCATCGAGATCGAGCGGCTCCTGCGCGTCCTGGAGCTGCAGTGCTCCTGCTGCCTGCAGCTCTTCGCGGAGCCGGTGCGGCTCACGGGCTGCGGCCACAGCTTCTGCCGGGGCTGCATCCTCCGCTACTGCGCGGAGCGGCCCTGCGCCCCCTGCCCGCTCTGCCGGCGCGCCTTCGAGCTCCGCCACCTGCGGCCCAACCGCGAGCTGGCCGCGCTGCTCAGCCTCATCCCGCAGGAGCTGAAGGAAAACTTGGAAACACAGCATGGGCCGGAGCCCTATGGAGCTGCTGCCTGCGACGACCGGAGCTCGGCGGTGCGGGGACCTGGGGAGAAGGTACGGCCGGAGGCAGCCCGAGGCTCCATCCCCAACATCCCAGAGCTCCATCCCCCGACACCCGAGAGCTTCACCCCCCGGCATCCCCGGGCTCTCTCCCGCCACAGCTCGGGGCTCCTCCCCGGGACATTCCGTGATGACACCCCGGGACGCTCCGGGATGACATCCCGGGGCGACATCCCCCGACTCCCAGGGACTCCTGCCCGCGACATTGTGGGACAGCACCCAGCGGCACCCTCGGGACAGCCCGGGTTCCCATCCCACGGCATCCCCAGTGTAGCCCGGGGCTCCATCCCGCTCCATCCCACGGCACAGTAACACATTGAGCAGATGGGTTCAGTGTTTGGGGCTCATTGGTGGTCTCTGATGCATTGAGAGCTGCGTAGCTGAATTAGAAGAACTAATACCTGTACATATTCAGCTGATGTACAATAGTAATAAGTGACTTCTTTGTGCTGGGTGTTACATATTGCATCAGCATTGCATTGGACACTGCTGAAAGGACACATAACATCCTCAGACAGTGCTACAGCTCCACCCAGCTTCATGGCACAAAATGGGACAGGTTCATGATCTAGGTCTCTGCTTAAAACGACTCCCAGAGGAGGAGATGAGAAAAATCTGTTGACCTTCATTATTTTAGCACATATGTATCTTCCGTCCAGCTAAGAGCTGAAGCTCACAATTATAGTTGAACATGTAATTAATCAGTGACTGTTGCATGTTGGCTTCATTGTGATTAGTCCCGCTCAGAACTGTGTCTTCCAGGCACCTTCTCAAACCAGTCCAATGCTTAACTAATGTCAGTGATGAAGGGAATTTTAATATCCTGCTGCTTAACCTAGTCATGCTTTCTCTGAGGGTTATATCGATAAATAGTCCAATGTGTCACTTTACAGGAGGAAGAGATATGGGAGAGCTCCAAGCAAGAAAAAGTAACTGCAGAGACTGTCCACCTGTTGAGGAAAGATCTCAATAAAACAAAGGTACACACTGTACATTCATCACCTGCTGTTACCTTCTGTTTCCACTGTTCTGGACTGGAGATGTGATTGACTGCAGGGTTGCCTTCCAGCCCAGAGCAGGAATCTGCCTTTTTGTTTCCTTCTCTTCTGTCACAATTCTGTTTTCAATGATGAGAATGAATATATGGCATCAGCTGCACTCATTTGTGTCTTGGCTGGCACAAAGGCCGCTGGAGTTGTGCATTGTTGCATTTTTCTGCTTATTCCAGGAATAGCCTGAATGTTTCTGGTACACTTAGATGCAAATCACAAATCATAAGAGAGAATATTGATCTTTCTGAGTTGTCAAGCAGAGTCCACTGGCCATAAAATAGTCATGATTCCAAATGTCTCTGCAGGTAATGCAGGACAGTGTCAAATATATTTTATTCCTTTGAATAAAGTTTTCTGGTCTGCAGGGGTCAGTCAAAGAGCACGTTAGATGGGGCAGTAGATTCTCATATTCCATACATCTTTCCTAACCACACAGTGAACTCCATATTTTCTGCCTTTCAGGAATATACATCTCAGATCAAAAGCCAGATTACTAAAGATTTCCGTTGCATGAAGGAATACGTTGAAAGACAGGAGAGAAACACACTGATGTTCATTGAGCAAGAGCAAAAAGCTGCTCAACAGAAAATTGAAGAGACTATTCACCAGCTCACAGACATCAAAGCCCAAACTGTAAGTGATGAAATGAAGTGGCAGAATATGAGTAGAAACTCTCAAGCTCCATGTCTGGGATAGCTGAAAGGTGCAGAGCACCTTTGAGGTCCCCACTGCACCGTTCTCATAGAGACAATGGTGCCAATCCACTGACATTGCTGTTAGCAGGGAGAGTTTGGAGTGAGAAATTCAGAGGAAGAAAAGTACTAAAAGAGGCACAGGCTGGGGATGCAATTCAGAACTAAATTTTTCCAAGGATATGGTGAGCTGGAATGAAGTGGGAACTGCACTGCTGAAACCCAGTCCTCAGTCAGATTGAAAGTCGAGATCCTTCGTGATCTTTTTATTTTCCAGGATTTGTATACACACATAGGGATGAAAGTTAAAGAACTCACAGAGTTATTAAATATTTTGTAACTGCTTTCTTGGGGAAAACACATCAAGGGCCCTCAAAAGAGGCAGCTAAAGCACTTCAGATTCTGCAGAGCCTGTTCTGATGTTGAAAACAGTGCCAAGTGATGCAAGTGAGCCAGCAGGAATTTGGAGTGGGGCTCACTGGGTGTGGCAGTGCCATGAGACAGAATTGGACTTCCAGGATGCAGGCACAGGTGCCCACATTGGAATTCACCTGATCCAGTGTCCCGTTACAGGCAGTGAGGAGAAATGGGCACTTTCAGAGGTACCTGGCCTACTTGAGATATCCACCTGCAAAGGAGATTAATCCAGCCTCCAAAAGGCTGTTTCCTCCTACAGGCTGTGCACACAGAATAAGAGAGCAACTTCAGATGTAGATTTCCACAATTTCTAAATTTAGGCAAACTAGGTTTACCCTTTCCTCACACTAATAGATTTTCAAACTTTTGGTTTGGATTCTAGAACAAGAAGGAAGTTTAAAAAGAGTAAGTTTGTGTACTCATATGAATACTTAAGGAAATTGTTATAAAATTTTGTATATATATATAAAAGAAAAAATTTGTTTCATTCTCAGTTTTCTTAGGGAAAACACAGTCTTTTTGTTTTTTAATAAGAATATCCTTCCCTATTTTCTGTAAGATTTCAGATTGGTTTGCTCAGGTAACTATCCTATAAAGGAAGCTTTTGATAACAAAGAATAAGATTCTTGGAGAGATCACTGCTCTTTTTCCACTCGGGCTTTACATTATAATCTGATCTGTGAGATGAAATAACTGCTATTGTTTACATCTTTCCCTTGATCCTTTTGTCATTATTAGAGTAACTTACCTGAGAGGCAGAGGTACAAAGGCTCACCTTCAACAATTAATAAAATTACACTTGATGAGAAGCTTAATGTTGTCAGAAGTGCTGTAGAAGATCTTAAGAGAAAGTTGGAAATTTTACTCTTGGATAATTATGCTCAGCAGCTCCCACCAGGTGAGTTCTCCTTATTTTGAAATCTTTTTCTTAGAGGCAGTGGATCTAGCAAATAGAGTAAAAAATTACTTTGTGCTTATGAAATGCATGTGCAAATAAAACAAGAAACACATGATAGCAAAAAAATAAAGAACACTCTAACAGTTTTTAAGACAGAAACTGCTTTATCTGCATAGAACAATCCAACTGCTTTACCCATCTCACTCCTCTGACAGCTCCCTTCTGACCACAGCAACATATAGTGTTTTGTCAATTTTGGGTAACAATGTTTGCCTACATGTCCTTTGTAGTTTATACAATCAAAAAAAGCAACTCTTTGTTTTGTGCTTGAACCAGTAGCTGGGTTTATTTAAGGTATGTTTTCCTTTAGAAGCTTAAATACTTGCCATTTACACTTTGAAGAAATGCCTTAACACTTCACTTATTTGTGTATTTAGTGCAGCCTCCAGACTTGTATCAGGAGCCAAGTGTGTGCTCATCATCTCCAGAGTCTGCAGCTCAAAGTCCTGAACCAACCCTTTCCAGCCAGTTTTCTCAATGTAAGTATCCAAGCCAACAGGACTCTTAACAACATCCAGGTGACTCTGAGACTGGATTTGCTGAAGAAAACTGACCTTGCCAGCATCAGCAGGCGATGTGGCTGTTTACTGAAGCATGGAAACAATGGAGTTGCCATGAATGAATCAGTTACTGCCACATAATGTAACACTGTACCTGACTGCAGATGCAAGATAAAGAAAGATAAGAAACCTGTTTCACAGAGCTGTGTAAGCTGTGTGGTAGCTTGTGCTGGCTGCAGAGTCTGAGCTGGTGTATAGGCAGTTCCTGCACCTCACTGATCTTTGCTGGTAAGCTGTAATTACCCCAGTTGTTACTTGAATTCTGCATCATTTTGACAGAAACATTTTTACAGTCAACACACTGTAGTACAGCTGTAGCTTAACACAGAAAAGAAATGTTTTTGCTGATAAAATATGTAAGAACTTGTCCCAGTGAACAGATGACTGTAAGCTTTATTAAGGTAAGCATCCCATGTATTATTGACAAAAAGGTAATTTTTTTAAAGAAGGTCGTGGCTGGGAATAAAATCCATCTTGTAGGGTGCACTGTACTTTCACCTTCCCACTGGAGTGCATATGAGTCTGGCATGGATATTTACACAGCTGTGCCTGTTACATGTTTCAGTATGCCCAGGATACAGTTGACAGTGCTTGGCTGAGGATTCTTGAACTTTGACTCAGGTTTATTGTATGACCATTGGGTTTCATTTCTGTTCTGGGGCAGGGATGCACCTGCTTTCTTGTTGCCTGCATGTGAGAATATTTTCCTTTCTGTTTTCCAGGGGCAGATGATGTGACTTTTGACCCCACAAGAGTACACGAGCGCTTGGCACTCACAGCCCAGAACAGGAGAGTGATGGTTTCCAGCCGCCTGACCAGTTATGAACCATCACCCAAAAGATTCTGCATCAGCCAAGTGATGTGTTCACAAGGCTTCTCTACTGGGTGCCACTACTGGGAAGTCATTACCAAGGACAGTGATGGATGGGCTGTTGGAGTTGCTCAGGAAATGATTGGTAAAAGGGACAAATTGGGAAGAACTGAGCATTCCTGGTGTGTAGAATGGCTGGGTGCTAAGAAACAGCTGTCAGCGTGGCATAAGGATCAAGAAACATTATTACACAAGGATAAACCGCTGAAGGTTGGAGTTTTCCTGGAGCTACAAAAGAAGACTGTGTCATTTTACTCCATCGCTGACAAAGAAGTGCTTTTGCACACCTTTGAAATCAGTACCTCAGATCCTCTCTACCCTGCTTTCTGGCTGTACAGTCTAGAAAGAAATGGATCTTTAACTCTAAGTCAGCCAAACAGGAGATAAAGCCTGTTGAGAACAGGGACAATTTTGCCAATGACTGCAGAGTTGTATAAAAGCCTCAGTGCTTAGCACAGGAATGCACCAAGGAATGAATGCAGAGCTACCCAGGCTTTCCTGGGAGTCAGCAACTGATACTTCTGTCTGCTCTGCTTCTCTTCACACTGTGCTCTGGTCTAGCCATACTTCATTAAAGTGATTCTAGCCTATGCTAAAGGCAGTAACCACCCCTGTGGGAGTCAGGTGGATTTCTCAAGCAGCTTTAAGTAGTCCCAGGATATTCCTAGAAAAGAATGTACTAAGGAAGCTCTAATGCTGGGGAGAAGCCTTTCTCATGGACTTCATTTTTCCTATATTGATATAAAAAATACAGGAGAACAGATGATGCCATTACTTTCTGTCAAGTGAGGTTTTTTTAGACAGATCTGATTGATTAAAGAGTGCTCAGAGGGCAAGAACATTACTGATTTTAGGTAGGAAAATCTTTCTCTTTAGGGTAGGCACTAACTAGGAAATAGACTTTGTATTTGAGGACCTGGCACTTCAGGGATGTGTCTCAGAAGAACGTCATCTCACTGGAGCCGTATGTTAGTCTTGTGCAGAGGGTTGTCAGCCCTGGTGGTGGTGTGACCATGGGGATGGTTGTGGAAGCAGATGTTCAGGTGTGTTTATACCAGCTAATAAATAATGCAGTCACAATACTGCTCTTTTATAGGGCCTGCAAACAGGGCTGTGTCATGGGCAGGACCGTCTGGTCTTGCCAGGGAGCCTGACACAAAGCAAGAGGTTCTCAATTGCCTGTGGGGGGTGAAGGGACCAGAGCTGAGGTCCCACAAAACCTATGGACAGCTTGATTTCTGAGACATCCACTGCTTCATGCAGGCAAACTGAAAAAAGCACTCCCAAGAAGCAAAAGCTTTTCCAGGAAGCCTGTGGCATTCCACAATTAACAAAATAAATAGTTTATTGTGAATAAAAGTGGGATTCAGCTATCCCATTTAGTGGAATGAAGCTCCTTGGCTTTTAAAGTCATTGACAGAACTGACCTTCAGAGTTACTCTCTGCTGTCACTGAACACTCTGATGGACTAAATGCACATTTGTATGATCTCAGGGGTGTCTATCAGCATCTCCAAGGCTGGGGTAGCTTTCCTGAAACAGCCAAAGCCAGTGCCTTGTTAGGATTGAGGTGTCCTTTGCTGGTTCATCTGGAAAAACAACAGCTACAGCATGAGCTCACTGCACATCCCTAATTTCCCACATAAGAGTTGCACCGTAGTGCCCAGGGGCAGCAATTTGTTATGGTTTGGATCGCAGCAACAACACACATAGCAACACACAATGCAGATGGGAACACACTGTGTCACCACTTGAACATGAGGAAGAATTTNCCCCGCCCGATGTGAGCGGCCCCGGGCCGGGGGCACCGAGCGCGGCCATGAAGAAGGACGTGCGGATCCTGCTGGTGGGAGAACGTGAGTGCCGCGGCAGGGTGGGGGCCGCCGGCTGTCACATCACCCCGGTGCCGCGGGGCTCAGCCCGGCCCGGGCAGGGAGCCCGGGGCAGCGCCGGCCCGGCGGGGTGGGCAGGGGTCGGGGTGTGCTCGCCGTGACCGCTCGGAGCGCTGGCCTGGAGCCCCTCGGCTCCCTGCGCTGGCTACCGAGCACGGCCGGCACTTGGAGGAGTTGTGCGGCTTGGACGTCCCTGGGGATGACACCGGGGTGAAATTCTTGCCCGGTATTTGGCCACGGCCTGTTCAAAGTTTGGGTTTTCTTTTTCCTTTTCTTTTACTTTCTTTTCTTTTTTTTTCCTTCTTCTTTTTTTTTTTTTTTTACTCCTAGCAGGAATATTTCAAAATAGCCAACTAATTCATGAAGTCATACAATAATTGTTTGACAGTTGTTTCCAATATAGGAAAATAAGTTATGTATATTGTTTTCATTCAAATATTTGTTGATTTGTTGTTAGAATGCTTTGACATTGACATGCCACAGATTGCATTAGGAGAAATATTGTAGATTTATTTTCATTTACTATCTTCTGCTGTCAAACTTTTCCAAAACCACTTAAAGGAAGTTTTATTTCACTTTGTTCAAAACTCATAGTCTGCATCAAAGTAGGTTGTTTCTGAAATAACAGGTTCAAGTTGCTCTAATAGATAAGAGNTAGGTTGGGCCGGATAATCTCCGAGGTCCTTTCCACCCTCACTGATCTGTGGTTCCCGGTGTGCTCCGAGCGCCCCGAGCTGTCCCTCAGCGCCCGCTGCGCTCACGGCCGGTCCCGGGGAGCCGCCGCCTCCCGCCCGCGCCCTCAGGGCCGGNTTTTTTTCTCTTTTCTTTTTTTCCTTTATACTCCTGTGAAAATCACACTTGCACGTTTCCGATTTACTGATTTTGGAAATCAGTGGCCCCATGTGCTCCTAGTGGTTATAGGTCGGGTGTTGTGGGTTTCTGGCCAGGACAGGGCCAGGGAGTCCAGATCCCTTTTTCTGCTTTTAATTTTCTGTGTGACCTTGGATAAACAGCACACACGTCGGTGCATGCCAGAGGTACCGTGGGTCTGGATTTTTTCATGTGTTCCTACAATTGTGTTCTGAAGTTCACACTTAGGTACCCAAATAATTGACAAGGCTTGCAGAGGCTCAGCGTCTCACCGGTATAAATAGCAGCAAGGAGGTTCTGTTAGTTTGCAAAGTGAGCTTAAGTTCCTCAAGGGGAAAGAATACAGAGTAATTACCAAGTGCTATTAGTAAAATTACCTACTTATACTAAGAATGTGCTACTAGTAACGAAGCTTTCCTTAGGACTGAATGCCCTATATATATTTATAGTGCAGTTTATGCAGTTGTTTTATAGTGCAGGTTGACTCTGTATTGCACAGAAATGCTCTCTGTGACTTTTCTAGAGAGGAATCTTGAGGGAGCTGTCACTGTGCAGAAAGAGCTAACTGATTAAGATTGTATTTGCTTAGTTTTGCATGACTGTGTTTAGGAACTGGTGCCTTTGAATACACAGTTTAATTCCTCTTTAGGGTATGTGCCTGATTTACCTCAGTGCCTTTGACAAGCCTGTGTTCTGGGCTGGCTCTGTGCAGTGGTTCTAGCACAGGTGTAACAGGTGCTTTGTTTTGGCAACAAGGTTCACAATGTGTCCGAAGGGGAATTTTAAATATTGAGGTCTCTTAAATGCATCAATGTGTAGTACATGGCACACATCAGAGATCGTGAGCATCTCTGTGTTGCACTTTTGTTTGACTTGTAGTGAGGAGGAGGGAGAAATTTGTTTTACAAATTGGTGAAACTTGTCAGTTACAGTGTCAGTGCTGCTCTGTGTTTGTGTCTCATGTATATTTATTAGTCTGAAACCACAAGTTGGTCCAGACCATCTAAAACTTGTTAGGTGGTAACAGCAGACCGTCAGGTTCAGAATCTGAAATGTGCCAAGAACTCTTTATTGTAAGCCTGTTCCAAAATTCAGCCTTTTTCACCCCCAGTGTTCCACAGTTTAGGTCTAAGTTGGTTTAGTCCTCGTATCCAGGGTGCAAACATCAATTTTTAATAGCCAGTAATTTTCAAAATATGTTCAGCACATTCTGCTGCATGATGTAAAAGACTTATATATGAGGGAAAAGACAAATTAATTATCATAAAGTGCTGTGCTGCTTTCCTTCATCCCAGTCAGCTGATACTGTTTAGGCTGTTATTTCTAAGACTATAAACAGATTGGGAAAGACAGAAGGTTGACCTAGATTTGAACAAAATAACCCAAATCTCTACACTTGAACCTATGGATTTTCATAAAACTCAAGAACACTAGAAAGTGTATCAAGAGCTAAATACCGAACATTTACTCACCAGCAACACATAATCTTCTATTTTCAGTCATAAGAAGTGGGTTTCTATATCTGCAAAGCTGGTTTTGCCACTGTTTAAAGTTAGAACTGTCTTGGTCAGGTGCAAAATACACATCACTATTTTCACTATTTAGTAACTTTACTTACCTGTAAGGAAGGTCCTCATCTTTTTTTTCCTACAGAAATAGGAGAACTTCTGAAGCTCTTTTGATTCTGTCAGAATGAAACTTAAGATGTAGTAGATGGAGGAGGATGCCTGGCAGTTTAAGTTAGGAGTTCAGCTCATGTGAGTATTTTGTGTGATGGAAACACAACTGCATTGCTGTTAGGAAACCTGCAGCCTGCTGCTCTGCACAGAGTACTGCTGGGGAAAAGTTTCCAGCTGTTCTCCGTAAGGAAAACAGAAATCTTCCTCCTCAGAACAGCTTTTCTTTGCTTTTCATAATTTTGTTGCAACTACTCTAACTTACCATGATGGTTTTATTTCTGGATGTCAGAACATGTTACTGTACCAAAAATAGCCCCAGATAAGTTGAGGGTACTCTGACTGGATCATCAGTTCAGTAACACCAATTCCTGCACAAAGTCAACCAGCAGTACAGTCATACCTCTTCTTCTTCCATATGGAGAATTATATACAATTACACAGAGAAGTGTAAGTGCAGTGATATCACTGAACACCTTCTGTCCCTGGTGACATTTTCTGGTGGTGTCAGTAGGAGCAGTGCCACAGGCTCTGACTGGTGCTGAGCAGTGCCTTGGTTGGTTCTGCCATTCCTGCTGGCTGAAGTGCTGTTACATCCAGGCTGAAATAGCGTTTGACTTGAACTGAGGGCTGTTGGAAATAGTCTGTCCCAGAAGGACATTTGAATCTGAACATTTTGGTTTTTAAGAAATGTCTCAAAAGCAAATAAAGCAGTAATAGGCTTACAAGGCTTCCAGAGGACCAGAAAGTTCACAGATGAAGGGGTTTAGTGAGAGTGGAACCTTGAGACAAGTTACCAACTCTTGGTTTTAAATGGTCACATTAGAGCTTCTCAAAACCAGGCAGTTAAATTGTGCTATCAGAAGCCTAAACGTTGCAGGTAAACAAAGTCATTTATTTGATTGCATAGTGTTGGGTATTGAAGCAGAGATGATCATCTTGGATTAAGAAAACTGTGACTTTGGAAGGGTTGGTGGTTTGGGGTATTTTTCACTTTTAGTGGGGGACAGCTCATTTGTGTCAAAGGGACTAAGCTCTTGCACTGTAGAAGTAGTCACAGTGCTGGAGACTTTGTTCATGTCCTTTTGTCCAGCTCTCATCCTTGGTATTTTAGGACTGAAGTGCAATCATTGTATCAAGAATACTATAAAAACAGTTGATTTCTACATGCCTTTCTGTGTGCTTTCTTTGTTTCTATATCTGAAGTTTTATTAAAGCATTTCTAGTTTGTTTTGATTATTTGTTTGTTTCAGTGTTCTATGTTAAGGTTAAAACCTGGTAATTCTTTTGTGTAAGGCAGAGCAGAATTCGCTTTCCTTTCTGGAGGAAATGCAGAAGTGTGAGATGCCCCAAGTTTTTACAATAAAAGAATTATGAGAGAAGTGCTGTCATCCATATTTAGTATGATTAAACAACAGCTTAAAAGCTTTTAATGTGGTGAATTGGAAAATATTTTTAAAATCTTACCATTTTAAGATGGGGTGCAACTACTGAGTGTAACACACAAATTATCTAATACCTGTTTTTAATGCTTTTGCAGCCAGAGTTGGGAAGACATCACTAATTATGTCTCTTGTCAGTGAGGAATTCCCAGAAGAGGTAGATCACTTTCATTTGTTTTCTAAGTTTTATTTCTATCCTGTCATATAACAAGTTAATAGACTCTGCTTTAAAGTAATGTTGAAAAACAAAATAAAGTTTAAAACTGCAAAGATGACTTCAGGAAGAGTGATGTAGGTTACTTTAAATATATCTCTGCATGGAGATTAGAAATTTAAGTTTTATCTAAATTCCTTTCTTATTTTTCACGTTGTTAATTAAACTAATTGTTTTATATGTGATGAATGGTTGGTTTTTTAAGGAGTTGTAACTGGTCCAAACTGGCAGCATATTTCAACATGAGAGACACATAAATGGGAAGGTGCTGAAAGAGACAAGACCATCAGTTTTTTTGAGGGGGTGTAGTATTTAAAGAGCAAGTAGACTGCAAAATGATTGAGAATGAGGAATTAAAAAGTCCCATTGTATAACTTATACGTAGCCATTTTTTGTAACTAAGCAAGACATTGCCTTTACTTCTGTCTTCGAAGAATGTTTTACTGACTCTTGAAGTAAAAACTGCAGAAAAAGCTACTTCTACCCATTACTCCTTTAAAAAAGCAGCACATAGTTTTCTTTATACCATCAAAAGAACCACAGCTGCTGCAAATAGTTAAGCTTTTTACATATAAACATGAATGTTTATTTCTTCTGATCACAGGTCTTAAAATAGACATCATGTGCTGCTCTTTGAATCTACTCTGCTCTGGCTTTAATGCAAATCAGTAGCTTACCACAGTTCAGGAGTCAAGATTGGATTGTAAACAGAACTGAATTTTGTTAACATAATTGAATTTAGTTCCTAACCTTGCAGGTAAAAAGGAGGTTCAGTTCCTGTTCTTAAAGTGCTCAGGGACCCATTCTTTTGGCAGGTTGTTTCTTAGTGTATTTAGTGAGTTGTAGTCCTCTGTTCACTTCTCTGCTTCTTCCTGCAGTATAACCTAGAATATTTATCTAAATTCCTGTGGAGAGAAAAAGCATAATTTATACATAACTCAAAATCTCCCTGAAATTACAAAAATAACTTTTAGGAAAATACTACATCCTATAAAAGCTGCTGAAAGAGACCTGCCCACTTCCTCAGTCAGGCAGATCAGAGCAACATTATGGGGTCTAACAGGCACTTCAAACTTGAAAATAGTGTTTAATATACAGGGTGTTGTCAGTAATCACTCTTGAGGAAGATCTCACAGAGCCTGAAGCTTTACAAAGACATTCCTGTGGTGATTGACTTCTCTTTTTCCCTTGTTTTACTAAAAGTAAAGTATCGTGAAAATTCAGTGTCAACAGGTGAAAGGCAATAAATAGATGTGCAGGAGATTTTCAGTAAAATTAGGTTTAAGTTGATTGTTCCTGAATATGGATTAGTGTTCTCTGGAAAAAAGGGCTATCAGAGTTTAGAGCATTTGTCAGAATAAGCTTTTGTTAGTATCATGTTTTGCTTTGCAGGGTTTTCTGAAGCTAATGTTCAGCATTGTCAGAAGCAGGGATGTTGTCAGGTTACAATTGTGTAAAAATTGAAACTTGTATTTTGTCTGTCATGCTTGTTTAGGTGTTGGATAGAGTGGGTTTGAGTTTTATAGAAGCAGTAACTGTATGTATCCCTTAACAGCATTGCTTTTCTGCAAAGCATGCAGGAAGTTCCTTATGCAGTAAGCAGATTGTAAAGAATGAGAAGATAGCAGGGACTTTCAGTGCTTAAAAAAAAGAAAACCAAACAAATAAAAACCAAAAGTGCTTGAATAACTAAACAACTTGAACAACTAATATTAGTGGCTCTGTTTAAAGCTAACTAAATGGCAGGTGTATTACAGGATATGACTTTTTTCACCATCAGGATTATCTTGAAAGGCTCTTTCTTTCTGTTCCTTTGAACCCCAGGTTCCACCCCGAGCTGAGGAAATCACCATTCCAGCCGATGTCACTCCTGAAAGAGTGCCAACCCACATAGTGGATTATTCAGGTAGGGACTGCTCACTGTTGTCACTGATTTGGGGTGGAATTTTGTCTCACTCAACAGCCCCTGTAACAGTCAGACAGATTTGGGACCAGAGCTACAGGTGGGAGAAGCCTAGAGTAAAGTAGAAACTTTCTGAATTTCTAAGTTAGGACACCTCATAATTTTGTGTCAGTTTTTTCTTTTGTATTGTTTTCATGTATTTTAATTTTATTACTGAATAGATGAATAGGTTCACTGTGAAGGTTCATGTGCTATCATAAATCTGTGCAGCTGTTGCACAGCTAGAAAAGCCCTTCTGCCATTTACAGTGGAAGCCAAGAGTTAGGCCATGTTAGCAGGTCCCTTCCTGTCTTCCCTCTCCCATCACTGCTCAGGAAATGTCTTTGTGTTCAACCATCTGGAAAAAGAAATAATGCTCTTTTTTTTTGGTGTTGGACTTGACCTTAAATTTATGTGGAGTGAGTTTTTCTTTCTATTGAATGAATTTTTATAGATTCAGTTAACTGAAGCTTGGTATCACTAAAAAAATCAACACCACTGTAATAAAATTAGGGTATGTCATATTCTGATGTAAAAGTTTACATTATAGAAGGAAGGGGCTGTTGAGAAATGTAGAAGGATGCAAACTATGACTTGTTCCAAACAGAACCTGTCTACAAATACAATTATTCCTCTTCAAAATAGCTGTAAAAAATTCATGTGCAACAGACTGTATCTTACAAATGAATGGACCAATTTCATTATTGTTTTGGAAGGAGCACTCATTAGAGTATTTTATAAAAGGAAGTTTAAATAACAAGGCTTTGACAAAGCTGTCTCATGAGCATTCTGAAATACCCCAGTTCAGTTTCAGAAGGTTTTTTTTATTTTGTTTGCAAAAATTTTAGTATTGATTAATAACTTAATCTGTTGAATGCAGAAGCAGAGCAAAGTGATGAGCAGCTTTACCATGAAATATCACAGGTAAGTGTATTTTAGTGTTTGCTAGAAAATAGTTTTGGAAAAAATCTTTCCTTTAAAGTTCTCTGCATTAGATGGGCTTTAGTTTGAATTGAAGAAAAAAGCCTTTCTTGCTTGGCATTTTCTGTTTTGTTTTGTGACCTGTGCTATGGGAAAGATTTCTCTATTTAAGAAATCTTGAATAGAGGAAGTGGGTACTGGCACTGTGTTGGTGAATTGAGCTTAAACTTTGTCCTTCCAAGTGAAAGGACAGAACCTAAATATTCTTTAATCAGCAAGCTAGTTTTGTGTAAATAATTCTACCCTGAAAAGATCCATTTTGCTTCTTTCTGTCACATGGTACTGTTGCATTTATGAATAGCACAGGCTTCTTGGTGACGTTGTCATCCCTTCTGATTGCTATTTTCAGTTCTTTCTGAGCACCTTTGCACATTTTCTGCACAGTCTGTCATGGTGTTGTGTTCCATTTCTGGCATTCAGTTCGGTGCTTCAGTGGAGGCTGCACATCATGGCTCTTCAGCTTGGATTTCCTGGTGGCACAGGTCTCTGCAGGCACAAGCTGGGACTGTCATGCTGCAGGACAGGCTTTTTGGCACTTCTCAGCATATGAGTTCTTTGGTTTAGTCTCTTGTTCAGGCTCCAAGTAGCTTAAACAAGTCAGGAACAGAGTTCTGTAGTGAGTTTACTCTGATGTTATTATGGATGGTCTTTAATTGTCTCTTGCTCAGGGGTTTCTGGACAATGGAATTCCATGCCTTTCCTTTCTCTTCCTTGCAGGCAAATGTGATTTGTATAGTCTATGCTGTTAACAACAAGAATTCTATTGATAAGGTACAGTAACATATTTTATCCCATTATTGAGATGTAACTTGTGCACTGCTAATTGATGTCAAGATGAAATCTGGATTAGACATTTTAAATGCCTGAGATGGAGTTTGAGATCAGTTGTTAAGAGATTGAACAGATGTGGTTTTGCTTCTGCTCCATTTCAACATACACGAGTTTTTAGACATTTCATCTGAGAAAGTTGCTCATTAATCATCTCCAATTTTTGTTTCCTCCTTTGTGGGTCAGTATGTGTCTTTTTGGGAAAGAAGCAGTAGCAGTTGTAGTGAAACTTTTGCAGAGTTCAGTCATATTTAATTTGAATATGTATTTTTCATGTCTGTTTTTAATCCCACTTTAGGTAACGAGTCGATGGATTCCTCTCATCAATGAAAGGACAGACAAAGATAGCAGGTGCTTAAGTAAAGATGAGAAGTGGGAGTTAGGCTGCACATCGATGGGTGTCAATGAACAGTGTTGAGGATATTAATTGTTTAAGAAAATCAAATTCTAAACTTAAAGTTTATTTAAGAAGTCCAAGCAACAAGAGATTTGAAGTATGTAGGTCTGTTACATGTGCCAGCAATGTTATTTATTTTGAATTTCATGGGCAGCTTTTACCAGGTGTGTTTATACTGGCTGTGGTATAACTAACTTTGGCTCTGGTCTGTATAGCTTTTCTACTGATGCTGGTTTGGGTAATAACAGTGGGATTAGTTGCCATTGCATTTATATGTATGGGTTTTGTAGAGTCAACAAGAAGTACATTTATGTCTAAGTGTATATCAAAACACTTTATTTAAACTGCTGCCATTTAGTTTTGCCCATTGCCTCCAGTGGTATTTAATTACATCATGAAAATCTGACAGTGGTTTCTGGTGGGAGATAAAATGCTAAATTAAGATAGGTATTTTTATCCATCTGTCTTTAAAGCTCTTACTATGTTTTTGTTTTTAGGCTCCCTCTTATATTAGTTGGAAACAAGTCTGATCTAGTGGAGTATAGCAGTATGGAAACTATCCTTCCCATTATGAATCAATATACAGAGATAGAAACATGTGTAGAGGTATGCAAGACTTATGAAGTTAAAGCAAGTAACAAAAAATACATTCTTGCCAAGCATGTATGGCAACTTTGTAGTAGAAAACGGGATTCTTTTTTATTCCAAACTAAATATTTCAAAATGAGTAATTATAATAGTGACTTTATATGTTATCTTTCTCTAGGGAAGACTACACTATTGTATAATCAAATATCGCAGTCAAATTCTAGTATTTAGAGCCTTCTCACATCCTTGCCTTTAACAAGGGTTTAAATTTAATAATAAGCCAGACAGTTGTCTGCAAAGTATTCAAAATTGATTTCATATGTGTGGATATGTCTCTTTTCTTTTTTCATTTTTTCCAAAGTAGAGACAGCTTTTTTATTTCTGTTCTTGGTATGACAGCAAATTGTAGTGAAACCTGATTTGTTAATTAATTGAACAGGTACAGAGGCTGGATGTCTTTTTTCCAAACCAGCCCTGTACCCACAGGAGGGGACTAAGTCTTTAAAAATGTGATGCTTACTTAAATTTCAGAAGAAATCGCCAAATAGTCAAGAAACTAGCTCATCAATGTGAGGATTTCTCTTTCAGTGTTCAGCCAAAAACTTGAAGAATATATCTGAGCTATTTTATTATGCACAGAAAGCTGTTCTACATCCTACAGGTCCTCTTTATTGCCCAGAGGAGAAAGAGGTATTTATCCATAGATTCTCAGAGCAAATAATTTGGGGGGAGTGGATCACTTTTGTGTTCTTTCCTTTTCAGTGGATTTTGCATCTCTTAGTGTGTTCTGTTCCCAGCACCCCACCCCAAACATCAGGCACTGCATCCCAGAACCACGGGGGTTGTTTGGTGATGTATTAACCTGACCTGTCTTTCCTCTTCCTTCAAAGCAGTGAAGACAGGTTTTTGTTGCCCATGTGAACTGCTGAGTAAAACGAGCAGCTTTGCTGGTGGCTTTGAGCCAAATGTAATGTGAACCAAATTATGTCTTCAGTTCAGTTCTCCTTTAGATGTTCATTTCACAGTAACTCCGTTTATTTCAGGGAAACACTCTAGACTTGGCCTGATCTAAGAGAATTTTTTTTTTCTGAGAATCTTGTGAAACTTTGGCAAAAGGGATAAGAAACAAGTGATGTGGCTGGTTTTTAGGTTAGCTGAGTGGTTTTTTAAAAAAACAATTTCCTGGGCAAATACAAATAGAATCTCTAAATGTATCCATGTAGTATTGGGCAGTAGGAAAGTTGTTTCAGCAGTACTTTGTTAAGTAGGGAATCAGAGAATAACCCTGTTTTGATTTCTTCCATCAGAATCATCTGTATGAGTTAGTAATGTTGTGATAAAATTGTTGTGCTGAAATCTTTTTGGTTTTCCAAAACCAATCTCTATGCAATCTGTGTGACCTCTGTGAAGAGAAGAGTCCGTCATCACGGTAGTTGTTGGGAGAGAATTGCCAGTGTCTGTTTTCCTTCACTTGGAAGGTATCCTAGCAGTTCTTTTGTCCTAGAGATAGTCCATATGCTCAATGCTTTGCCTGGTAGATGAATGAGCCCTGTGAAGGTTTTCAGTATTTGGTGTTTGAAGCAACTTGGCTGTAGTTCTAGACCTATTTAGTTTTGCAAAGCACTGGGATTTTAAGGTGGTTTTTTTTTTTCCCCACCAAAAAATGTTTTGGGGGAAAAAAAAATTTAGTTGTTTCTCAAAGTTTTCTGTAGTAATAAGACTGGATTTAGAGAACTGAGTTTTATTTTTTTTAATAACTTAGTAGTGCCACCTTCAGCTTGTGAAGAGCTTGAGATTCTTTTAATAATCGAATAGAAAAACATTTAATGTGGAATAATTGCTTTAAAATTTTGGGTATAAATTTGCTAAATCAATTTTTTATTTCCTCTTGCTTTTTACTTTTGTGTATGTGTGAATGAATGTCTCTGTTCTGAAACTGTAAATGAAGACTAGTGTGTGTTTCCATGTGATTGAGCTGCCTGCTGTCATTCAGTGTAATCTTTTGATATTTAAGCCTAGAAAGATACTGAACTTCCGTTTATTCCTTAGATGAAACCTGCCTGTATTAAAGCACTGACTCGCATTTTTAGAATTTCTGATCAAGATAATGATGGTACTCTCAATGATGCAGAGCTCAACTTCTTTCAGGTACTTCTCTTGCTTATCCTTCCACCATGCTTAAAGGTGAACTGTATAATTCTAGAAAAACAAGTGATTGGTTTTGAATCAATATAGTAAGGTGAACTGTAAGGGAACCAGGCCTAAATACTAAGCCTCAAGTGCGGCATAGAAGAATGGATTTGTAAAAACAGAAATGAAATTATTTTTATTTCTAACCATTGTTGAAGTTTGAGTTCAAGAGCAAAATTTAAGAATCTATTAATGTACTTAAAAATGAAATACAATTTGTACACCGTTATTTCCACTAAGAAATTGCATTGTCCTTAACTAGCTTACCAAAATGTCTAAGGCTGTATTTCATACAGGACATGCTGTTTGTCCAGCTCAGTAGCCAGTGGTCCTAACATGCTATTTTTGGGTTTTGTGTTAGAGAATTTGTTTTAATACACCACTGGCACCTCAAGCTTTGGAAGACGTAAAGAATGTAGTCAGGAAAAACCTAAGTGATGGAGTTGCAGATAATGGATTGACATTAAAAGGTGAGTCTTATTTAACTCTTAAAAGATGTGTCTTTATACAGTTGATAATCACTTTTACATGAAAAAGGTGATCTTTTGGAATATGATCTCTGTCTTGATTCTTTCAGACTGCAAGAGCTAAGCTTACTAAACAGTGATATCTCAATGTTCTTTAAGCCCTGGGAAGTGCTAAACAAAAATCCTACCCAGTTACTTTGATACAAGAAAACTAAAAGCAGTCTTCCATGAGACCCCTCTCCAGGCTACTCCAAGCTAAAGCTTTCTGGTTTAAACTGCTGAAAATACTGGGTTTATTTTCATACAGCTTCTAAAATGCTGGTACTGAAATAAGCAAACAACAACGGAAAACCAAGTGGATTGTTTGAAGGAAACGGTTCCTTGGAGAACACTTTTACAAGGATCGTGATTTCTGAACGCTCAGTCTGTGTAGATAATGCTGTAATATCACCCAGGAGGTTTACAATTATAACGTGTATTTTGAGCTTATTTTGTTTTCAAGTCTGATACTGATTCTATTGAAAACACTTGTAGCAGGTAAAGCACTTCAGGGCCTTAAGATTTCATCTTTTTTGATTTTTAGGTTTTCTTTTTCTGCACACACTTTTCATTCAGCGGGGAAGGCATGAGACAACTTGGACTGTTCTGCGTCGCTTTGGCTACGACGATGACTTAGAGCTCACACCAGAGTACTTGTTCCCTCCGTATGTATCACTGATTTCAGCTTTCTGAGCTTGAGTTTAGTCTGTGCTGCTCCTGCTTTGGCAGGAGGAGAGGGTCACTGTAGTGTGTTTATTTAACACATTGTTACGTCAAGCCACCTCCCTTATTTTGTGACCACCCAGCCAAAACCTTCATGTGACTGAACAGGAAGAATCTCTTGTGCCAAATCATGTTCTGTTCTCTTTCTTCATAAGAAAGGTGGCAGAAGAGATTCTTAATAAAAAACTGGAATGTAAATCTGAGCAGTTGCTTATTGTGTGTGGCATCAAATTGTAAAAGACTTGTCAGTATTTTTGTGGCATTTGAGACCTATTGAAAATCCCCAAATTAAAAAGTTAAGAGATTGACCAATTCTGTGGCTTCTATTAAAAAATGTAACGGCATCATTTTTTGTTAAAAAAACCCAAACCCCAAAGTACAAAACCAAAGCAAACCAACAAAAATGTAATTATTATAGAGCTATATATCATATAATATAAAGGCACTCACCATTTTAGAATTCTTAATGAAAAGTATGTGCTCTGATCTCTGTGAAGATAAATTACTAAAGTTAAGTGCCAAGGTCAGATGTTACAACTAAATGTTATAATTCATAAAGTATGTATTTTGAATTTTAGTATTTTATATTCCATAAACAGTTAATGCTTCTTGTATTTGTTTTTGTTTCCAATAAACAGCCTAAAAATTCCCCCTGACTGCACGACAGAACTAAATCATCATGCATACTTGTTTCTTCAAAGTATTTTTGATAAACATGATTTGGTAAGCATTTAATCCAAGTATGTATGTGTCCTTATACTTAAGAGCCTTAGTTTGTCAGGAGTTTTGCTAACAAAAACATGTTTTTATCATTATGTCATTTTATTCAGAAACTGGCTTTAGCTTAACCTATGGAGTCAGAACTAACCTGCTGCTTATGATTGTCTACAAGGAGAGTTGGCAGGTATAGTTGTAGTACCAAATTGTTTTTAACTAGCTCATACATTTAATCTTATTAAAAAACAAGGAAAGAAAAATTATTAAAAGAAAGCAGCTCAGTTTCTTGAATCTTGCAAGTGTACAGCAAGAAAATACCAGTTTAGAATAGACATGAATTAAATTATGTCTGATACCGTGTTTTGTTTCAGGATAGAGATTGTGCTTTATCTCCTGATGAACTGAAAGACTTGTTCAAAGTCTTCCCTTACATGCCATGGGGCCCTGATGTGAACAACACAGTTTGTACAAATGAAAGAGGATGGATCACGTACCAAGGGTTTCTCTCGCAGTGGACGTAAGTGAAATACAGGACATTTTGGTAGTCGAGAACTATGGATATGATGATGTGTTTATAGATTCCTCTTAAAAAACTACTGGAAAGAGTAGAAGTTTAACAGTTGAAAATTGACCCAAGCAGTCAAGTTTTTGTAGCCACCCAGTGGCCTGATCTTCAGACTGTTGTTAGAACCTGTTCAGGACTTGGCCAGTATTTAGTGCTAACAGTGAAGAAGTGTCTCTTCAAAATGTGGAAATCTCTATGATCCCAAAATGTTGAAATGTTATTGCTGTGCCTCTACTCCTTAGAGACAGTTTGAAAAATGGTGCTCAATAATGAGGAGTTTCTTCCCAATTTAAAATACGGAAAATGAGAAAAACATTATTTGGGGAGATAAGAAAATGCAGTGGGGGTTGATAGGCCTCAGCATGTACTGCCTTCGTAGTGGTCTGGTGACCGGTAAGGCTGGTAAAGTTATCACCAGTTACTCTCAGAGAGTTTTGTCCTTCAGTACTGCATAGTGTCAGGAATGTTTCTATCGTGTCAGTCTTGAGACAGGAGATAAGGATTGTTTCAGTGCTGTAAAGAATTGGTACCACACATGGTGACAATTGAAAGTTCTTTTTGTCCCCTCTGCCAGACTAACCACATACCTGGATGTGCAGCGTTGCCTGGAGTACCTGGGTTATTTGGGGTACTCCATACTTGCAGAACAAGAATCTCAAGCATCAGCAATTACAGGTAATAAAAATGTGATACAACAGAGAAATTTAAATTTAGAAATACACTAAAGAGTAAATTGTGTAATGGTTCATATCTTTTCATTTACTCTTTGCTTTCTGCTCAAGTGAAACCTTTGATTTAATATTTTTGAGAGATTGTTTTGTGTGCATTTTCGTGTTTTCATATACATACATGCATTTACATCTTGTGAAAAATATTTGTGTTTTTCCAAAAGTGACAAGAGATAAAAAGATAGACCTCCAGAAAAAACAGACTCAGCGAAACGTCTTCCGATGCAACGTTGTTGGAATGAAAGGCTGTGGGAAAAGTGGAGTTCTTCAAGCTCTTCTTGGAAGAAATCTGATAGTAAGAAACATGTTGCTTGTATTCACCTATATATGCTCTTGAGTTAAGATTAGACAGCAAAAGTGATTGATCTTAGAGCTTTAATGGTTATTTCTGAGTTTGGAGAGTTGAGGAAATACAGAATTACTAAGGAAGAATTTGGGTTTTTTGGTTTTGTTCTATTTTGGCAGTGGCTATTGCATGCAATAATGACTATTAGATTAGATATATCATAGATGATAGTTACGCATTTCCTTGCAAAAAATCCCAAAGATTACTGTAATTTTCATTCATTAATAAATGGAGTAAACCAGCTGTTCAAATCTAACTTAAAGGGAAAAGTTGCTATGATCTAACATGAAATTCTGCCTTTTCAGAGACAGAGGCAAATACGTGCAGAACACAAATCTTACTATGCCATTAATACAGTCTATGTATATGGACAGGAAAAATACTTGCTGGTAAGGTTGCCTCATTCTTGTTTGCCTAAGACTGATTAATGTTAAAGCTCTGTGAACTATTCAGAACCTTCTGCAACAAACTAGTTTTAATTCTCTCTTCTTCTTAACGTGAATTCCCCCCAGTTATTTTCTGTTCCAGATAACTTCTGGTTCTTTATGGTGATAATTTAGCTGAACCTGCTCAGGACCTCTTATTTTTGAAACTTTGATTTGTACAAAACCTAGTCCTTTTATGATCACACTGCAGGGTATCAAATTATAACATGTGATAAATGATCAGAAGTCAGTCTACCTATTCAGTAACAAGCATCTGTCACGTGGGGTGATTAGAATGGCTAAAATTAGTATTCAGTGGGAGAAATCAGTTCTTTAAGGCTTGTTCCATTCTAGTTTTCCTTTATGGTAATATGGTCTCCTTCTTTGTTTTCTGAGATCTAGTCCTCTGCTCTGGTTTTTCTCTGTAGGATGAATGCCCATTTCTGTGGGTGTCTAAGCCTTTGTTTTAAAGTAAATATCACTTTTTATGCTGAAGTGGTGATTGCCTGCAGATGTGATGTTAACAGCTCACATAGGCTGGCTGCATGGTAAATTCCTACTCTTCTTTTTCATTAATTCTGGCCAGTTGTCAGTCCATTAGTTTGAAGGATACATAAAAATGAGCCATAAAAATTATGAGACAAGTTTTAAATTCCTTTAACTGCATAATGACAAGTTTTTCTTCCTCTGCAACCATCTTTTTTTCCAGCTACACGATGTCAGTGACTCAGACTTTTTAACTGATGCTGAGACCATATGCGATGCTGTCTGCCTGGTATATGATGTCAGTAATCCTAAATCCTTTGAGTACTGTGCCAGGATTTTTAAGGTTTGTAGAGTTTATATTTACAAACCTTTACATTTATATTTCTTGTCACTGATAAATATTCAGTGTCAGTTACCTGACCTATACACTGGTTCTAGTGCTTAAAAGACATTTTATTTCTGAGTGCTGGTTATATATTGTGATGCTTAGCAGTGATGAGGTTCTGTTACTCATACAAAGCAAACATCTACTTTGCTATGTAAACTACTCTGCTTCTAGAAATGCCTGACTTCAGTGCCATGAATATATCTTAATGCTGCTGCAACCAGTTCAATACAGCCTATTCCAGGTTGAATGTGTCATAAGCTGTTTCTTTCACTTTTTTTTTCTTTAAATTTGCAGCAGCACTTCATGGACAGCAGAATACCATGTTTAGTGGTAGCTGCCAAGTCCGACTTGCATGAAGTTAGACAAGAATATAGTATTTCTCCTGCTGAATTCTGCAGAAAACACAAAATGCCTCCACCCCAAGCCTTTACTTGTAACACTGCTGATGTGCCGAGTAAGGATATCTTTGTTAAGCTGACAACTATGGCAATGTATCCGTAAGTACCGGAGCTGTTCTGTTTTCCATGTGCATGGTCACACAGCACCACTCACTGCATGCCATCGTTAGCCACAGGATGGAACTGCCTCACCGAGCTTTAGCAACAGAGAGACATGAATGAGCTGAGTAGAATCTTTATTTCAAATTGAGGAGCTTGGCATATATCCAACACAGAAATCAGTCTCAGCTATTGTTGCTAAGGTGTTTTTTAAAGAATACCCTAGTTCATGCAGCTCAAGATGCAAATTCCAACGAATAGGGTTCTGTTTGGTCCTTACTGGGGATACAAAAAGTGTATCGGTTTTCATATCTTGGTGTTCTTGAGATATCCATGAGAGAGTTGTACTGTAATCGTTGTTAATAGCTCAACTTGACAGCTGATAGCACACAACGACACCTTAGTGCACAACAGTTCCCCAAATGCACTGCTTAAAGTACTTTTTGTTTTCAGGGTGTTTATTACTGTGTGCTTCAGTTCATTCATCTAATAAATCTTATCATTTCAATGGAATTTTTGTATAAACACCTTTGGACTTCAGGTGCAATATAGTTAAGCTCAGATTCTCCTTAACTACACATCTCACTGTTGCTAAACTCACTTTGCATCTCTTTTTTTGGTGGGTGAAGCTTTTAATATGGTGATGAACTACATAGATATTACAGCAGATGGAGTCTCGTATGACAGCTGACATTTGCTTTAAAATAAATAGAACTAATGTCACTTTCACCCAAAATAATAGGGTATTTTTATTTATTTGAAACTGAATTTACTGAATTACATCTGTAAAGCTTTAGTTTTGGTTTTGGGTTTTTTTTTTCTCTTGTCTTCATTTTGTAGCACTGGAATACTGGGAAACCACTAAACTTGTAGCACTGACCAAATGTCTGTCATATCAATATTCCTGCTTCTCCTTTAGTTTTCAAGCATGTGTGTTTGGTAGGGTGGGAAAAATAGAGGCAACGCTCACCCTGTAAAGAGTGCATTCGAAGTGGTAGAAAATGTGGCTTCCTTTCCTTTGAAAAAGGGGTGTTACCTATTGCTGTGCAGACATGCTCAGAAGCCTTTAAATGCTTCCCTTTTATGGGAACTTGTATAAATTCAACAAACATTTTCATTCATGGTTGTGCTTTGCTGTTAAGATCTGTTTATGGTGGTAATGCCAAAAGACATAGAACCTCTAACCTTTAAATTCTGCACAGCTGTAGTTGTGCCCTTTCTTCCCCAGTGTATTTTTTTTCTCCTCTCCTTACTCATTCAAATGTACCTTTTATTCCTAAATCCCTCTCTTGGTTGTGGCACAGTCCTAATGTGCACCTGATTTGATGAGCAAGATTTCAACTCCTGTCCTTCTGTGTGTTTTCGCAGCCATGCCCGGTTACGCTGTATGTGCGCCTGCAACAGGTGTACATTTTGCATCTGTCAGAACTTCCTCAACTCAGACTTGCTGCAATCTGTAAAGAACAAACTCTTCACTGCAGTTCTTAACAGGTCCTTAACTTTATTTACTAGGTACCAGGTGTGCTTTTAAAATAAAGGGTGTCTTTGAAAAAGCAATTGGTAACGTTATACACTGCAGATTTTTCACTCCTTACCCACTAAATAGGCTGATACTTTAATAATTGTCATAGAATTATCGAACTTGGTTTAACTTGAAGGTTCTTTGGAGCTTAGTTCAGTCTTTTTTCTGAAACATTACCGATTTGGTTGTTGATTCAGGCTCTTTGTGATTGCAGAAATACTGTGCAGGAATTAGGACTGTTTTTAGGGAACTGCTAATAGACATTAAGTAGTGTCTACAAATCTGTGATGTTTCTCCCTTGAGACATTACAGGTTTGTTTCATATTGATTAGAGGTGCCTTTGAGATAGCAGTTACAGAGATACTTTCATAAAGGCACAGCTTGACTTACAGCAGCATCATGTAACATATTACATGTTTCTAATTGCTAGTTTGATATTCGGGAGTTCATGGAATTTGTGTGTGTGTGTGTGTTATGCTTGGTTTCACAAAGAGTGAACATTTTGTGTTAAAAAAATAATCCAGATCTTTTAACATCCAGTTCCTCTCTGAATGAAATGCAACATGTAAGAAGTGGTAAATGCTTAAACATTTGCATTTCCAGACACTTTTGGGAAAACAATTGGTAAAGAGAGATAACTGGTTTTCAGCATTGAAAACAGTGCTCTAGCTTGTCCTGTGTGTACTGCAGGCAGTTCTTGACACACAGGATTTACTAACACCTCAGCACTTGTCATCACACCCCAGCAAATGGGAGTTCAAACCAAACAATTGTTGCAGTGCAGTGGTTCCATCATCCACAGCCTTCTTGGATGCTTAGATGGTAAATGTGTTTATTTGAAGGCCATGGTTGGAATATCCTGACATGCTGCTGGTCCATGTATGTTACTGCTTGTTACAGGAGTCAGATTTAGCTGCTCCATGTAAGAGTGTCTGTCTCCTTTAAATACAAGTTACACACATGTAGGAGGTCTGCTGATACACCCACCTACAGGACTGAGCATTTCCTTGTGAAATACTACTTTAATCCAATATACAAGTGTTAACCACAGAGTGAGAATTCAAAAAAGGATGAGAAACTCATTAGCTTAGGAAAAGACTGAGTGAGTGAGGCTCTTCATGCTGCATCTCTTCTACAGCAGTCATCCCATAGACAGAAATCCTTTGAAACAGCAATCTCTTCGCATACTGTCACTCTAAAACTTCATTGAGCAGTCACTACTAGAAAATCCCAGCTCTTCATTATTGAAGCTGAAATCACCTCTAACACATCTTCATTTCTTTGGAATGGTTTTGGGTTTCTCCATTCGCTGTTGTGGCTTTCTCTCTTGTATTGGTTTTTTTGAGTTCTGCATTAGACATTGAGCTTCATTCCTCTGAAATACTGTCAGGGTCTCAGGGTACTGAAATCTTTTAACGAGGTTTGGGATGCTGTCATTCCACACCTTACCACTAGGGAGTGTGGAACAAACAGGAATCCACTACTGCCTAAAATGTCTGTAATTCAGGGTAAGGAGAATTCCTCATAGACACTTCCCTCCAGAAAGAAGAATTATTTGCTAGAATCCCTTTGTCTCTCAGTCACTAGGGTTTGTTGCAGGTTTCCAGCACGCTTACTTCATCTCACCAACTGCCTAAGCAAACACCTTGCTGCAGGTTATTTACCATTCAGCACATGCATAACTGCACAAATGGTAGAGCTGGGATACATGGAAACAAGAGGGAATAGCTCCCAGTTGTAGGCGTAGGAGGGTAGAGATGGATTTCTTATGTAAAAATCATACATCTAATGATGTGTGATTAGATTAGAGAAAGCATTTGGGTCAAGAAGGACTTTTTGATTCAGTTAGTTTCTATAACTTTTCTTATTTTGCCTTCACAAGTGCTTACCATTAGGTCAGATAGTTGGGCAAAGGATGAAGGAAGGAGGTTTCTCGAGAGTACTTCATTCTCCTGATCCCCTGCTATTTCTTTAGGCTGTGGAAGCTTTTCAGGTAAATGGAAGTTTTTCACACTGGACCCTTCCGGTGCTGTTTGTTGCTAAGTGAGTCCTAAACACTGTTACCAAGGCACAATATAAACTGACGTTTGAATATTCCCACTGTAATAATTAAAGGAAGAACACTGCCTCTGTGCAGCTGAGAAACCTGTTCATGCCCCCCTCAGCTTCTCTTCTGTGGCTCCCCTGAGGGTTGCAGGCTGTCAGAAAGGCAAGTTCAGCCTGCAGATGGCTGTGTTGGTTTGAACTCCCCAGGGTCACACTTTATTGGCTCTTTGAGGAAGGAGGCACAGCATTCAAAGCACTGGACATGCATGTATGAGACTTGCTGATATCCTCTAGTATCTTTATAGTTTTAATTTGTTCTTTCCTTTAGGTGTTCACTTGTATTTGGCTGGCTGGCACCTAATCTCTTTTTGCTACATTGTTTTACCAAAAGCAGGATTTCTGCTTTTGTCATTCTAACCCTTTCTTTAATGCTTAGCTTGGATTTTTGGCTTTTCTTTTTTCCTTGATTTCAAATCATCCATGTTGCCTTTTGCTTGTACAGTAGTGGCATTTTTCTGTCAGCTAAGTTCATTTCAAAATAAGACTATCCTAATGCATGAGAATGGTGTTGTTCAGCAAGGAGACTTCTCAGAGGATGTTTTTCTTCTAAGGTTTTTAAAACATTGTGGAATTGAAGTGAAATTCTGCTTCCATATGAAACCTGGTTGTTTCAGGAATTGTTACTAAGGTTTTGCTTTCTGTGAAAACCTTCCTTCTGTGAAATTAAAGTTAAGACAATACATTATTATTGTATTTTCTAGTAATAATGGGAAAGTTCTAAGAGTATAATCCAGGATGTGCAGTGTATGCAGTTTACTTTTCAAAACTCGTGTATTGCCATTAAATCTAATTGCAGAAATCTGTCTCTACACTTAAGTGTCCCCCAAATTAGGACATTGCTAAATGACATCCCCAATGTCATTACATTAGGGCATTAGAAATTGCTAATTTATTTCCCTCCTTCTCTAAGCTGTTCAATACGCCAAACTGCATAGAAATTTGCAAAGCTGTGTCCCCTGTTTTCTTTCTAAATAGAGTGTATTCATTTGGCATTTTACATTGGCATTTTTAGGTTTTATGGATAATAAAATGCATTTGGAGCTTTGCACATTTTAGATGACTAATGCATGGGGGAAAATTCTAACTGCTGGACTTAGTTTGCATCCTAGGAAAATATGTGCCTGAAGGGAAGCTGCAGCAGCTCGTGCAGGTTACATGATGCTTTTGGAATTCAGTTGCTTATATTTAATGGTTAGAACCTTTGTCAGAGCAGGCTGCTGCTGCTGCTGCTGCATGAACTTGCTTAGAGTCCTGGTGTGAGTAGCCATGTGAGCAGCCTGCTGGCCTCACCACTGTGCTTTTTAAATGCTTTGGAAGTTACTATTGGAATGTTTTTGAACTTCAGTATTTAAGGATAAACCTTCCCAGACCTGGGAATTATTGTGCTGCTGACCTAGGGAAAAGTGTCAGCATTGGCCCATAACTCAGCAGTTTTCTGTGTGTACCATGGCAGGCATGCTCAGTTAACCTCTTAGTAAGTGCATGGGACAAACTTCTTGGGAGTTGTTAAAGTCTCTTGAAAAAAAAGACTGTTCAGATTTCAGAGATCTTATTCAGAAAGTGACAAGATACTTGACTCACTATTAAGGGTAGGTTGAATAAAAACATGTCCTTTTTTTCCCCAAAATGTGCATTAAAATCTGAATTATGTGCCAAGGGTAAAATTTCTAGACTTTCGTATATTTGTGGAGCTAATTTTATGATTAAGTGCACACAGCAGCCTGTCTGGAAAGTTTGAAACATCATTTTTGTTACTAATAAGCAAGAGTTTCAAATACAGCTTCATTTATGGAGTCCTGACTACTACTCTGTGTGTATAAGTGCACATCTTTATTGATGTTTTACCCTTGGAGAGAATATTTTTTCTAATTCAGGGTTACTCCCTTACTAATAAGGCAGTAATATTTCCCACCACTGGTGAAAATTAGTTTCATAAGCACAACTAGACTGAAATACAATTTGAATGTTATTTTTTGAAGAGGTAGAATTTTTCAGTGTGTATTGAAAAAACTTTTTGTGCATTGTGGCCACTTTCATGTCAAAGAACCTGTGCTAGAAACAAATATTGATCCTCTTTTATTATCTCAGGGTTTTTTTTGTTCTGTTAATGGCAGCTAAACAATATTAGAGATTAAAGTTGTAAAAATGGATTTTATAACAGCATAAGGAACATTGAAAGAGGAAGAATTGGGCATTTTACAGAGTTGTAAAGCAGTTAGACATCCACAATGTTCTGAATTTCAGTCAGCGTTTTTGAACTTTGGATTTTCAGGCTGAGACATTCAGAGCAGATTTCCTTGAGGTTGTAAGACAAGTCCCTGTCTCGAATTAGTTCCTTATTTAAATGAAAGAGTCTCCTATTGTTAGGCTTAGGAAAGGGATCAAAGCCAATTTAGTCTCCCTTTAGACATTACAAGAGGATTTTATCATGGCTGAGAACATATTAATTGTTTTTAGAAGGATGAGGCGTGCTCAGCAAGTTTCTTGCATAGCATTAAATATGGACGTGCAAAACAAGGCAAATTATAGATAGGAATCAGAAAATCTAGATGTGAGAGATATGCTTTATGAGGCAATGCAAAAGCATTCATTTGCAATTTAAACATTGATTTGCATATTTAAAGAGATGGGGTTTAAAACTGGTCAAATAGTTGGGCATTTGAATTAACCAAATTAAACTGGAGACTTGTTAGTTATACAATTACTCATCCAACACAGCTTGTCATGTAATCTGTTAAAATCATGTTACCTTCAAGTGATTTATTTTACATACACAGATTAGTTTTATAATTTACAGATCTGAAGACAAGGATTTTATACACTTTTATTAAGAAGTAACCCCAAACTACCACTGTAGTGATAGAATACAGTCTTTGAGTTCTCAACAGTAGTGGGATCTTATCAGTTTTAGGGCTGATGTGTTGGAGTCATTCCAGTGTGTTTAGCACAGGTGCTCCAGCTCGTGCATATGGTGCAGGAATATTGCAGTGTCCTGTGGACACATGGAAGTTGAGGCTGTGGAGGTGGAGTGGAAAGAGAAATCCAGTTTCTTAAGCAGGTTTCTTTGTCCTTAAATCAGTGGCATTTAGCTACATGAAATCATACATTTTACTTAGCTTATTAAAAGCACAAACTCGATTTGTTTCTGGTTTTCCCCAAGCACTAAGTTTTTAAGAACTGCACAAGAATCAGGGGCTAGGTGGCTAAAAATCAGAAATGCTCTGGGCTTTGTGATTTGAGAGGGTTGCTGTTGTTGAGCCATGCAATGAACTGCACTGTGCATGTGTGTGAAAAGGTTAAGAGCCTGCCTAGCTGAGGTGGGGGCCATGCTGTTAGCAGACGAGGAGAGCAGGATTATGCAGCAGGTGCACGCCGTCCACTCTGTAGAAGATTCCATCTTCATGGAGTCATCTCTTGGTCCACGTTTACTTGAAGACAGGTAACAACAGCCAAACCCCGGTGACCTTGCCATTGCCTTTTCCCTTTCTTCCCCTCAGCAAGCCACTTGACATCTAGTCTGCAGAGAGTTTGTCAAAACTAGCTGTAGAAAAACTAATGCTTGCAGGAATTCTTGGATTTCGTGTGTTCCATAACCCAGCAAGACATTCTTAAATAAGATGAGGATTTTTTAGACTAAAGAGCAGCTGTGTGTGCACCAAGAGCCTGTTCTTCAGCATGTGACATGACAGAACACTGGTTAACTATCTGGCTGATACGGTTCCTGCAAGTGTCTACTAAAGCATATCCAAAACTGGTTTTATGTGTTTTGATAGCAAGTAGCAATTCCTGCTCTATTAAACAGCTTGAGCTACAGCTCTGCAGTTCTCACTCTATCAACTCCTGTGTGTGCTTAGGATCTCTGTGCTCCTTTACTTAACCCTCCTGCAGCTTCAGTGAGTAACCCACGGTGATTAACACAGGCTAAAATATGTAGGCTAGTGAAGTTCTTTTTTAAGTTCTATATTTAAAGCAAACAAACAAAAAAATCAGCTTTACTATTGTTTAGGAACTTCCTGTGCTTTGAATTATGGCATTTATGATAACTTGTTGTAAATGGTAGCTCCTGCTTTCTGGTAAGCTGTCATACTTGAGACTGCTGTCGAGGGTGGCCAGCCGTGTTTAACTGAGCATGTTCACAGACTTCTTGCAATATTTGGGAGAGTTGGGTCATTGCCTGTCTCCACTGTCATGTGAGATGTGGCTTTTTCTGTCATACAGTCACTCCATACTGTCTCTTTCTGTTGGTGCCATGGTCACTGCTTGTTTCACTCGCACTCTCTCTTAGCTTTCAGCTTGGTGTTGGATGACTGTTTCTGTTGCTGTTCTTGTGACTACTGGGAAGAAAGGGATTTACAAATGGTTTGATTCTAGCTTTTGGAAAAATATTACTTGCTACTTGTCAGTAAACTTTTTTGGGGGGATAGAATAAGGACTGGGAAGTTTTTCATGGAAAAGCAGAAATATTAAACTCAACATTTAGAAAAAAAGGAAAAAAAAAAAGGATTTTGCTGGACAGAGTTGTTCCCACTATGAATCATTAATTATTTGTAGCTATTTTTGTTTTCCTTTCCTGAATGCTTGCTGGTACTCTCAAAGGAGACACATCCCCACATCCATGAGTAATGATCTGCTCCTGCATTTCTCCTCAGCCATGTGAGCGCTCTGACTTGAGGGAGATGGGATGTGGTCAGGGCTGCAGATCAAACCCAGAGCTTTAAGAAAAGCAAAGTGGCTGTAAAGGGCTCGTAAGGCTGAATTGTGAGCTGTTTGCCTGTGACAAGTGTAGTGATGAATTTCCAAAAGCACAGTAGTTTAGCACAAGTTGTCTGGAGTTCCTGCCATGGAATTAACCTGGTTTTGTATGTGTGTTAAATTTCAGGCATGTGACACAAGCAGACCTCAAGAGCTCAACGTTCTGGCTCCGAGCAAGTTTTGGTGCTACTGTGTTTGCAGTGTTGGGTTTTGCCATGTACAAAGCACTACTAAAGCAGCGGTGATCTGAGAAGAAGCACATCTGGCCCTACCAAATAAATAAATAAAAAACCACTTTTATGTACATTCTGAATGCTTTAAATTCTGCTAGAAATATTTATATATGCAGAGTTACTTTATTAATATTTGTAATTCATGCATAAGATTATTTTAAATTATAGCTCTAACTACAGTATTGCATCATGTGTGGAAAAAAAGGAATTGCATCTTAACAGCCAGCTAAAATGGCTTAACCTGTGAGGCCAAAAGGGAATTTGTTGTAAATAACCTGTACATATTTAAGCAAGTAAGACATTGCTTCCCAAAAACCTATTCAAAATACTGTTCTTAGATGTTCACCATGGTGACATTCTAGTGTATAGGTGAAATTAATTTTCAGTAGAGTAGACTCAACTCAAGGATCATATTTCCTCAAGGATTGCTTATTTATTTCACATTCATCTGAAGTGACTTCATCTTTTTGGACTATAAGCTGTACCAGGCAGAATTTGTGATTTTCATTCATATTTTTAACTGATGAACAAATTTGCCCCTCTAATCATCTATTTCAGGAAAGAGTCACCTTTGCCATCCTGGCCTATGATTTTGTATTTTACGTGACCAGTGACATATTTAGAGCCTGGTCTTTCTTTTAAAAGGAAAAATGTAGACTTCAAAAACTGCCAGATCAGCTTCATACGCTGTGTGTAACCCGTGTTTTTCATTTTTCACTATGTTGTGTTTTATAACCCTCATGAATCAGACGAGCAAATTTGTATATTGTAAACATTTATAATTTGGAAAGTGTTGCAGTTTAATTTCTCACATCTGTCAATCATACCCATTGAAAGCTGTGTATAAGAGAAAACTACAATAGTACACAGTGCCTATTCTACTGTAGTATATTAGTTGCATGGATCACAGTGCATTCTGTAATGGGCTAGAATTACCTATAGACACAGCTTTTTTAATGATCAAGTAAACCAAACATTAAATTCCTCATGACAAACCTATTTTTCCATTGCTGGCCTTTTCAAGTATTTCAATAAAATAACTGTGTACTGTGTCTGTGTTTATCTTTTTCTTCTTTTTCTTTCCCTTCCTGTGCCCTGGAAGGTGGAGTTTAACAAAACTTCGTCCTTTATGTGAAAGGGTGCTGTCGGTGCCCTCACTTGTTGGAGGTCACGTATCGTGGTGGTGCAGTTTCTCTGATATCGCTCATGACTACACTGCCTCCAACTGGAGTTTATTTCTGATTTCTGTCAGAAAACCAAAGTGCCTTCGATGATACTTTAAAGCTGAAATGCAAATAGTCAAGCATGAACTTCGTATTAACTATCAAGGACAAAGAGTGGGAGNGGGAGCGGCTGTTCCCGGCTGCAACGGCCCCGTCAGCCCGGCACCGGGAGGGAGCGAGAGATCCTGCACGGAACGGCCCCGTCAGCCCGGCCCGGNGTGCCCTGGAAGGTGGAGTTTAACAAAACTTCGTCCTTTATGTGAAAGGGTGCTGTCGGTGCCCTCACTTGTTGGAGGTCACGTATCGTGGTGGTGCAGTTTCTCTGATATCGCTCATGACTACACTGCCTCCAACTGGAGTTTATTTCTGATTTCTGTCAGAAAACCAAAGTGCCTTCGATGATACTTTAAAGCTGAAATGCAAATAGTCAAGCATGAACTTCGTATTAACTATCAAGGACAAAGAGTGGGAGGAAAGACCAAACAGTTCAGTGGGGTTTAGGGAGCTGTGCGCAGGGAATGGGTGAATATTTTCACGTTGATTAACCGAGCTCCGGCAGTGCGGCGTGCCCGGGAGCGGGGCGGAGGCCCGGGACCCTCCCGAGGGACCCCGGCCCGGCCGCCAGGGGGCGCTGCTGCCGAGCGCACGGTGCCGCGCTGAGCCCGGGACCGGCGGGAGCGGGGAACGGCCCCGTCAGCCCGGGACCGGCGGGAGCGGGAAACGGCCCCGTCAGCCCGGCCCGGCTGTTCCCGGGTGGAACTGCTCCGTCAGCCCGGCCCGGCGGGGAGCGGGTTCTGCCGCCCCGCTGAGGGAGGCGCCCCTGCCCTGCGGCGCTGCCCGCCCGCCCTCACGGTCCGAAGCGGCCAGCGCAGGTGAGGGACGGAGCGGATCACCGCCTGCTTGTATAAAACAGGCCTTCCACAGCCGTTTGGGGAGAGGAATTTTCTTAGGGAAGAGCACACAAGTTCTAGGATCTAGCTCTGTTGTGGCCCCATCCGGGCGGATGGTCAGTGTTCTCTGAGGGAGCCCCGGTGCCACCAGGTAAGAGTCATGATGTCCCTGTGCCACTGGCCAAGCCCTCCTGGATTCTCTGAGGATTCGAGTTACCGTGAGGGGAAATTCTTCTCCTGGAGTATATGATGAAGAATGTCCAAAAGTTAGTTACTGCAGTTAAGTGCTGGGAATAAGGTGCAGCACCCCAGTCCACTTACTCTCAACAGTGATTTTTCTTTCCTCTGGTGCTGTCAGTTTTCTAACAACTTCTTTCATTGTATTTTCCACAACCAGATTCCATTGCTTCCTGCTCAGTCTGATGCATGAATTGCCTGACCATGGTGTAAAGTCACTGAGAGGACAAAGACCTTGATTCATCTTCCTTGGAGACACATCCTTAACCCCTCAGCTTTGACCTCTTGTCTGAAAGCTTGTCAGTTCAGGATTAATAGTAAGCAAGACTTGATTTTATGTTGGAAATTAACCTTGACTTACTAGTTGGTCTCCATTTCAAACAATTCTTTTGTTTAGGAATGAACCTGTGCTGTGATCCCAGGACAGGTAAAAACAAGCAGACACATCTTAAAATACCACAAGGTTGACCTGATATGAGAGCTCCCTTTTAAGACAACTGCCCCAAAAAGGGTTAATGGCATATTTCCCCAACTATAACCAAAAAGACAATTCTAACCAGCTGCAACCAATAACAGCTACTGTGGCAGAAGAGAGCAGTAGGTGGAAAGACTGAGAGTGCTTTTTCAGTGCTGGGCTTGGAAAGTTCTAAGTACAACATGGAACAGGGAGGGTCAGGATGATCTTTCAACACAAGTTAGAAATCAAAGAAAAGGTTGGACTTTATTTTTTCCCACTATTCCTTCTCTTCAGGAAGGAGAGTACCCATTAATCAGGGGGAAGCCAAAAGGCAGCATATATGGTCCAATTCATACCGATTCTGTGAGGTAAACTTGTGTTGTCCCAGCACAAGGAGTATCGCTGATGCTCGCAGAGTCCTTTGCCACTGTTACCTTTTCGACTTGAGTTTAAACCCCAGTCTCAAACCATTTGTGGTCCTTAGAGGTTTTTAGCCATTTTCATGAGTCTGAAGGGGTTAATCTGACAGGTCTGATCCAGTCCCAGCTGTGTATGTGCTATCTAATTTCCTCCTAAGGTTGTGTTTGAGTACAGCATTTTGGGGTTTGATCCAAAATGCTGCATCTTCCTTCAGAAGTTGCCTCCCAAGTCTGGCCAGCTGGCTGAGCTCTGGTATGGAAATGAAGCTGGGTAGGTTGCTCCACATAGTTCCAATTGTCAGAGTCGGGAAGTTTTGTAAAAGCCCTTTGGGGCTACTTTGGGTGGAGAAAGGACTCGTGAACAAACTGTTTAGATTTGTTCCAGAGGGCTTAGCTAACAGATGTTGGCTGGGTCCCTACTTTGAGGGGGGTTTATTGCATATTCATGAGCTGACCTTTTGAGCCACTTCCAATTCAGGGAGGACGTACATCTACATTTTGTTTGCAGGATTTGGACTATAAAAGTTGCCTATATGACTGAATGTGAAAATGGATTGGGGTTTATTATCTCAAGTCCTTTCTGTCTGTGTTTGTTCTGAAGCCCTTCCGTCTTCAGGCTGCATCTGCTCTGGGGTGGCCCACAACCCCCCAGTTTATCTAGCAATTACTGTCTTCCAAGGTAGAGTCACCAGGGTATGCAGTGGGGAGAAATGACATTCTAAATTAAGAGACTCTCACACACTTGCAAGATGATAATTTGTCTGTAACAAAACTCCTCATTAGAATACTGTTAATTTCCTTTCTGTGACAATTATAGCATAGCACTAGCTCATATGTGCAATGTGCAGAGATATTACCCTGAAAAAAAAGAAAAACTGCTATCATTACCACTAGTGAAAAACAGTCCTTAGAAGAGAAAAATGAAAAAATGAACTTGTAATTTTGCAGCAATTTCCCAATTTAGGGGGAGTTTGGTGTTAAGGTAAGGAGTTTTGGGGATTCTCCCTGTTGTTGATTGCATTCATGTTAGACTTCACAGTTGGCATTTTCCCACTAGCATCTGGAATCAGAGATGATACAGTCCCCAACTGAGTGGAACCTGTTACCCCTGAAATTCAGCTAATTTATTCTCTCTTTACTTTAAAAACTTGCTTCCCTCCTCCCTACAGACATCTTTAAATGACTGCTGTTTCTTTCTGTTGGCATAGCATATTTTTGCTTATCCATCTGTTTTGAAGTTTTGATGAGGTTTAGTTTTTCAATCAAAAAGAGATTGTATAATCGCTGTTTAGTGCCTGGAATATTTTGGCAGGAGTGGTGTTGTATGAGTGAAGTGGGTTAGTGCTTCTCAGAAGTGCTGGATTTGGTATCCTGTTCTTATGCTTCAGGAGAGCAGGCTGGACAGGCTCTAGACCAGTGAGAAATGGCTCAAGGAACTGCGTTTAAATGTGCAGAAGGTCTGCTCTGTTTCACTGATGTCATTAAGGGGACAGAAGCCCTCCTGTTCATCAGTTGCACTGAAGACCTCAGAGGAACTTTTATTTTGTTGTCATTTTCCTACTTGAATCCTGAGCTAGAAAAGTTCTGTTCAGGTCCAAGGGTCCTGGTTTTACTTCTCTGCTATATGCTCTGCTACTGCAGGATGGAAGATCCTGCTCCTTTTCCAGAGGTATTCTAGCTGGATTTGTTTTAAATTTTGTTGTTATGGTTGGTTGGTTAGTTGGTTTTTAAACAAATTGTAGAGAAAAGAGGGACTTCCAGCTTGGTTCTGTACTCGTGCCTGAGGTGTCTCTGATCTCGTACTGGACCTTTGCATCAAGAAAAGCTGGCCTGTGGTGCTGGACTCTGCTCTGACTCTGTGCTCTGTCTGGCTTTTTGCGGAAAGCAGAGGCACTGGCACCATGTGGATCAGCCTGGCTCTGCTCGCCCTTCCCCCTTGCCAACCTGCTATTTCTGTACTTGATTGGAAGAAGCTAAAACTGCTGGATTTTTGCCGGCAGTCAAGGCATTCCTCAAGTTCCTAATCCAGGCTCCAGATGGTTAAGTTGCCCATCCTGACATATAGGAACAATTATGGTAAAAGATGTAAAACCCCACACCAGCCCCTCACGGTGAGACTCTGAGACGGAGAAGTCGCCTGCAGAGAGCCCCGATGAACCGGCACTTCTGGTCACCTGTCCGCGGGCAGGAGAGCAGGGCTGGAACCGGCCGGGCCCCG
>VZTH01012679.1:456323-594152 GCA_013397815.1 Aleadryas rufinucha
GGGGGGCGGGGGCTGGAGGGGGACCGTTTCCAAGCATGGGAGACAGGCTGCCGGAGCCTCACGCCAGCTCTTCCCCTGCTGTGGCTGCCAGCTCGGAGGCGGAAGAAATCGAGGTGTTGGACTCCGAGGATGTCCTACCTATGGCCGCAGAGGATGTAAGTTTCCTTTGCTCGGTATCTTCCCCCCTTTCCCCCGGGCCGGGTTAATCGGCTCAAGCTATTCATAGCTGAAGCCCGGGATGGGGACAGGAGCAGAGCCGGTGACCCTGCGGGGCGAGGGAAAGCCGCCGTCCCCGCCGCCTTCCCGCCGCCCTCCGCGCCCCCCGCCGCTGGGTGTCTGCGGGCTCCAGCAGCCGCCGGGCTGGCTCCGTCTCCGGGGCCGCAGTTCCCGGCCCGGAAAGCCCTGGCGGCCCGGACAGGCTCCCGGTTTTCTGGATGTCCGCGTCCGGCGAGGAGATGCCGGTGGATTGCAACTGGCCGGGCAGGGGCAGCGGACTGCGCACAAACGCGACTCTGGAGCCTGCAGAAGGGCTGACGCCTTGGCTCGAGGGGCTGCCAGGGGACAGAGAGCTTCTCCAGAGTCAGAGCCACCCGGAGGGTGACCGATGTGAAATGCTCCCGCTCTCGGGAGCTGCTCTCTCTTCCAGCCCCCGAGCAACAAACAGGCGAGTAAGTTTTGTCCTCGGCTCGACAGGGCTGATGGCTTCTCTCCACCCTCCGAGCTCTGATGGGCACGTGAGGGTGGGATAACTTGGCACCGGCTCTCTGCTCACCCAGCCCAGAAGGACGCGAGGGGGTCCTGCGCACTCCAAATGTGCTCCTGCTACGCTGAGCGGCAGTGCCTGCAGAGCTGAGGCAGTTGTTCTGCATCTGCCGGACCCGGAGGCAGGAGCTCGCCGTGCACCTGTCTGGGAGGGAGTGAACGTGAGAGATCCTGCATTCCTGGTGCATCCCAGGACTGCTCACAGCTCTTCTTCCCAGCAAACTCGGCTGGGATGAGGACTGCAAAGTGTCTGCTCAGTCTGCAGCGGTAAGTGCAGGTTCTGTTCCTGCCTGTGAGACATAAAGTAGAGATACTAAATGCCTTTCTGAAGCGGGCTCTGGCTCGGGTCTTGCACCGGTATGAAGGGAACGCTTGGGAGTTGAGCCTCCGGCAGTGGCGCATCCCCTCGGCCCTCTCTCTATCTTTTTGACGCTGCTGGAGGAAGCCACCCGGGCATGCTTAGGGACAGAGCCTGCTCTTCACTCCCCAGCCCTTCCTCCTGAGTCACCTAGAATTCGGTTGCTGTTGGATTTTCCTCCCAGAGGGTAGCAGAGGAAGTGCAGTTGCTTGCTAGAGCTGCATTCCCCAGTCTGTATTCCTGAGCACAGTGCAGTCAGGAGGGAGCGTGTGATGCAGTTTGACCTCTGCTACAACACTGCCAGACAGTCCTAAGAGGAGATGCCTGACTCAGGGGCCTGTGTAGCTTTGACTTGGAAAGGGTGGCTTTCCATGAGCTTTCACAGTCCAGGTTTCCAGATCCCGGTACTTGCTGACATCAGACTGTGACCTTTTCTTCTCCGACAAATTTTTTGCTTGTCTGGATGGTCCTACAAGAAAGATTTCCTGTTGTGATACACGTGGGCCCCTTGGAGTTACTCCAGCCTCTACAGAAACGCATCCATTAGCAATTCAATCTTGCCAGGGGGCCCAGGAGATGCTGAAGTGCTGAGTGCCTGACAGGATTGGGCTCCTGGGACAGGAGTTGTCCCTGGTGAAGTCTAGATTCTCATCCCAGTTCTGCTGCTGCCTTGCTGCTTGACCTTGAGGTAGGACAGCTTGGGTCAGATCCAGCTCGCAGTGTCTCGCCGTTATTTGCATTGTTATTTGACTCTGGTACCTTGTTTTCTATAATCAACAAAACTAAAGCCTGCAGCTGCACTGGTTATGGGAAGCTGCTGAGACCTGCTGTAGATGATGTGACAGAAGCCTGAGGTATCATGTATCATCTGCAAGTCAGAAAAGCAGGAAGTGGTGTAAATGCCCTCCTTCTCCTCTGCCAAGATTTCCTGCAGAAACAAGCAGGCTACAGAGCATCATCTCTGAAAATTTCAACTGCTCTGTGCTACTCTGTGCCCCCTTGAGACCTAACTGGGGGTTAATTTTGTGTTGTTGTTATTACATCTGAAAGCCTGATGGAAGCTCTCTGGCTTGGCCAGCAAGAACTGACACAAGGTCAGTTCTTTATGTGTTATTAACCACAAAAATATAACACAGTGGAGGTTTGGCTGTCACAGCCTTGACAGTGTGTAACAGCTCAGCTGTGATGTCATTGCAGCTCTCAGAGCAGCATTCCATAAAGCCAGGATTCAGGCAGTCCCAAAGTGTTCTGGTTAAAGTGCTGGGCTGATTTATGATGATAAATGGGAGCTTATAAATGGAGAGAGACATGGGGAGGAGGGGAGCCAACAACTTAAGTAATGAAAAGGAATTCAGTGGCCAGATACCCCACCGTCTCTCCAGTCAATTCTGCTTTAGATTTGCCTACCATGTGAAAGGAAATGTTCTTCCAGGACTAGATAAGACTCTCACCAGACTTCTGCTTTGCTAATAGCACTGTGAGGAGATTTGCTTCTAAGAGTCTGATGTTTGTTGTTTTACTCAATTTTGTTTTTTCTGGGAAGGTGAATGAGGCAGAAAAAAGATGTTGTGCTGAACAGCACTTCAGACAATGAAGCTGGAAATGTGCAAATGTGCAAATGTTTACGGGGATCCCAAGCCAGTGGTTACCCCAGTGCTGCCCCATGGAAGTTGCTGTCTTCTCAACTGGCCCTAAATCCAGAATAGATGAGAGAGAGCCTTAAACAATTCATTAGGAATTTCCTCTGTTCCATGCGACAGTGAGGCAGCAAGTCTGGGTCAGGGAGGTGACTTGACATCAGTCTCTCTACAAAGCATAAATTAGAGCCATTTTCCAGTTTATTTTTTCTGTTTCCAAGTGGCAAGGACTTGTGGAGTGTTCACGTGGTTGTGAGCATTGAAGTGGAGCTTCCTCCTATACAGCATTTTTAAGGCAGATCTGATAGAACAAAAGATGTGGGGTAAATCCTTGCACTGGACTCTCTCCAGCCTTCCCCCCTCCCACCTTGCACAAGAGGAATTACCTGGTTTTCAGATGTGGACATGTGAGGTTCAGAGAACTGATGGGCTATCAAAGAGCCTGCAGAAAGCCAGAGCCAGGAGCAGGCAGCAAACAGGGCTCTGACAACCCAGCAAGGCAATTGATGGGGCAGTGTTGGGCCACAGGATCTCAGAAAGTGATCTGGAAAAACATTGCTAATTCCTCCCTTCCTTCAATATACACAAAGCTTTCTTGATCCCTGTGAGTAAAAACCCCTTTTTTCCTTGTTTGCCTGCAAATAGACAAAGCAGGAGAAAACAGAATTAACACGTGAATGTTTTGAGTTCATCCTAATTTGGATTTGTAAATGAAAACTGTTCTCCCTGTGTTTGGTAGGTTCCCCTGCCTCCTCCTCCAGAAGGGTAGGTGATTCTGGGATGAAGAAGGATGTTGGAAATGGCATTAAATAATTTGGTTATTTCTCTGTTAGAATATACTTCTACAGTTTACTGCATGTTAATGTCGTTGCTCTTATACCTTCTTTTTATTCTTTTTCCTCCCTTATGCATTGCCTCTCAGCACTGGAAAGCCCTATTTGATCAGGTATGTGAACAACTGATATATTGTCTCTGTCTTGTGAGCAAAGAGCCTAACCTCTGGTTAATTTCCTCTGTACTCGCTTTTCCCTGCATTTAAAATACAGCCTACGAGTAATGTGCTCCATGCTCCCAGGTCCCAGGTTGCTGGTGTGCAAGTCATAATTATCACGGCTGCTTTGGGCCTTTCTCTCAGTTCCTCTTCAGAGCAGCCAGGGACAGGAGTGAGCCCATCCCTCGCGGCACAAGGGCTGAGCCAAGGTGCTGCAGCAGGTGCTCTGTTTGCTGCCAGTTGTGCTGTTCTCGCTTGTGGATTAAAGGATCTTCTACTCTTTCAGGCAGGCAGACTAAGACCTGTAAAACCAGCACTGTGTTCTTTGAAATGGCTCCCCAGCTGCTAAACTGACTTCTGCAGGGTTACATCATCCAGGGAGGACCTGCTGCTTTAAACTTGCACAGGATTAGCAAAGAATCTGCTCCTGTACCGAAGACTGTGGTTGTGTCAGATAAATGCCTTGGGTCAGCTCTGTAGCCAGCTGAAATGAGCACAGCTCTGAGGAGCTTTGAGCTGTAGCTGCTGAGATTTTGGGTTGTGAGTTCTGGTTTGTAAATGATGCTTTTAGCTGCTTTCACTGACACGTTTGCTTTGTGGTATCCCTTCCATCTGCCAGGTTGAAATGCGTAGCAGCTATAAACAGAGGTATTTTTCTAGGGTTGACTTGCTTCTAAACTGCAGCACTCTCTTGATGTCATAAACTTTTGTGCTGTTGTGCGTGCATGTAAATGTCACCTTCCGTAAGGGAGCTTGCTCTGACGCTGGAATCATCCTGGCAATAAAGTTCGGATGGGATTTCATCCCTGCTTTATGAGGCAATAATCTCGCCTCTGTGTCTGGCTGAACTACAAAGCCAAAAGCTGTGGCGCAGCCTGCGAAAGGATGTCCTTGGTACCCTGGGGGTCCTGTTATCATTCAGCTATTAACTGGGGCTGCTTGTTCTGATGAGTGCTCATTTATACTCGGTTAGCCGTGACCAACTGCTAATCCACGTGTCTGGACTGCAGCACGTTGGCTGTGTTACAGTCAGCCGGCAGTTTGGAGCTGGGTGTTATGATTGTTGATCACACCTAAATCGTGTGCTGTGTTTGAATTCGCTGGGGCTCATAGGGGATGCTGCCACTGAAAAGGTGGGTGCACAATAAATTGCTTGTGGTCTGGGCTGAATGTTTGTTCCAGCCACTTTGAATTCTTCTGTCTCCAACACTGGCCTTAATTTGGAGTCTTATTCTACAAGCATCCTTTGAAGTCATTGAGTCCTTGTGGGACGGGGCTGTTGGCTGGTAGCTACCTCGGGCTCAAAGAGAGGAATCTGTAATTTCCCATTGGACTTGCTTGAATAGTAGATGGAGGTTTTTCCTGCTTTTTTTTTTCTTTTTATGGGAAGGGAGAGTTTGACTGTTGGATTTACAGAACATTAGCCCAATAACAATGGAACAGGCTGTAAAGGCAGACCTTCGATAATTAGCTATGTTTCAATTAGGGCTGCAGCTGAATTTTAAACCTTGTCTGTAAGGCCTTATTATCAGAGAGAATGCAACCTGTGACGACGACACATAAGTCCTGAATAAATCAATAATGTCCTTGTTGCCTGTGGGCAAAGCTGACGTCTTCCTGGAGCATTGTATCAGCAAAGCAATGCAATTAGTCCTGCATTGAATTGCAAGATGCTGTTTGTCATGGAACAAGGTTGCTATTCCCAGCAGCAATGGGCTAGGACGAGAGGGGAACACTGTTTAGCTCTGATTGGCATCCATTTGAAACATGAGGACAGTGTTAATAACTAGAGAAAGCCTGTGTGTTGACACTGGGAACAGTTGCAGCTCTCCCTGGGAGTCAGGACCTGGCTGGGTGTGTACTTGGAGTGGAAATGGGTGGCCCAGGGTGCACATGCGTTTGTGACTCATGGACTGGCACTGAGGTTTGAGAGCCACCCTCTCAGCTAAGACACGTGGACCTCTGCACTCACCACCTCCCAGGAGAGCAAGAGAAGGCTCTGGAGAAAGTGTTAGAGCAGTTGGGAATTTACAGGCTGGGAGTCTGCAAGTGCCATGTTGCTGTTATACTCCATCATGCCAGAAAACTGTGAAGGAGAGGTCAGTGCGCACACACACAGCCTTTGAGAGGGGAAAGAAATTATTATTAATGCTTGTTGGTTTTTTGTTGTTTTTTTTCTGTCCTCTGAGGAGGTATTTTAAAAACTTTTATTTAAGTTTACTGACAAAAAAAGAAGCAGGTTTCTGTTTAGACATACAAAATTTAAGGGGTTTGGTTTTTTTATGATCCCCTCCAACTTAAATTAAAAATTCAGAACTTCTTGATGGAAAAATTGCTGCTCAGCCATAAAGCAGTGCTTTTTGCTTGGTTATTTTGGGAGAGAGGAGTGACTGACCATGTGTTCTGGAGGAATTTTTTGTTTGTTTTGATCCAGCTCTAGTCTGTCATACTGGGAACTATCAGAGACTCAAACCAAGATCTTCAGCCACTTGCAGATTGATTCTTTTTAAGAAGTAATGGGACTTAAATTTGACAAAAAGTCAGACCCAGAACTGCTTCCTATGCTTTGAGGTTCAAAGAAGCCCCTCCCTGGACAAAATCCTGACTGCACTGAAGCAAGTACCAAAATTCCTTCTGGATTTAGTGGGGTCAGCACTTCACCCAAGAGCTGGGGAGCAGGCAGACTCTCAGCTCTTCAGTGCTGCAGCCAGACAGTTACAGTTCAGCTGCTGCCTCATACTGTGCTTGCAAGATGTGGTTTTTATTACGAGGCCATGGCCCTCGGGCAGCTCTAACTCACTTTTATATGGGAACTTTTACAGGGATTCATACATTTATTTATTGTGCTCATAAACACCCTCCACCCCCACACACACATTAGCTCCGCATCTGCTGCCTTGTGCAGAGCCTGCACCATCACTGGCGCTCTGTGCTGGCTCCGTGTAGAATCTGAGCTCTGAGCAGAGCAAGCTCTCTCCATCCCTCTGCAATCACCTGGGGTTTTCTTCATTTGTTCTTCAGTGGCCAAAGCCCCATTTTTTTGTTAATTTTCTGGCAAAGTTGAAAATGTGACAATCCCAGGAGCAGCTGCTGACAGTTTCATGCTTCTCTGTGCTAATAAGATCCGTTAATTGCCTTGCACTCAGACATCTCCCCGTCCTTGCTGAAGCCAAGTTGCCTGATTGTTGGAGAGTGACTCTGCAGATGAGTGTCCTGAGGGGCTGTTCCTGCGTTGCTCTGTCCTCTCTAGTGCCTCAGGTGTGGTTCTTTGCCTCCATGTCCCCAGTGCCCCTGCTTTGGCAGTGACTGAAGCTCATTGGTGTTACCCTTGGCTGGGCTGGGTGAAAGGGGCTATGTAGGATGAGTGTTTGTTCTTGAGACAGACCTGCCTTCTGAAGGTGCCTTTGAACCTTGTTAGATGTCAAGAGCTTGTACTGTCTTCTCTGTTTCCCCATCCCTATGGCTGCTGAGATTTTGAGGGTGAATTAGCATTATCAGCGCTCATCTTGGAGTTCTCACTTCTTCTCACCCATACCCTGGTTTGTAGTCATGACAACAAACTTGTTTTAAATAGACACACACAAAACTCTCCAAAAAGACCCTCCTCACCGGCTCAACACCTTGATCCTATTGCTTGTCAATCCATGCTGTGTTTTTGTTGCAGCTGCTTTAGAAATCCTAGATCCCTTCTTGAGACTTGTACGTGGGTGTGATGGCAACAGATGAACAGAGTTTATGGGGAATGCAGAGAGATGCCAAGTTACCCAGTCTGTGTAGGCAGCTAATGGAAAACTTGAGCTCAGAAACAAGGCTATAGAGGTAGATATTCACTTGCCAGGAAGAGTTCAGTTACTGACACTACCAGCAGTGGGTGCAGCTGAACCTGCTCCACCATGGTCTCATAAAACATTAAAATATGCTTTAAAATATGCTGACTTTGCAGCTGCCTTAAATCCAGGGCTGGTTCCTGCACGATTGAAATTGCAGAGCAATCCATAAAATTGGGGCAGCTATTATCATGGTTGGTGGTGAGAAAGGGAATTATTTTGAACTTAATGATCTTTTATGTTAACTGTCCTTTTTCTCTGGGTAGCCTTTAGCACAGGCAGGCAGAGCTATTTCCCACACTGTAAAAGAAATTCCAGTTGTTTACTGGGGCACTGTTGAGCTAAACATGACCCTTCACTTTGAAAAATTTCTCGTGCCTATTGTTACTGGCAAACCCCTGCCAGGTGTGGCTGCAAGACCTCTCCAGGCAGGTCTCACTGAGCTGAAAACAGTGGTTTGTGCCTTGAGATTTCACCTCTTTTCTCTGACAAACAACTTGTGTCTCACTGCTGGTTTGTTGGATCACTGGGAACAGGTCGAGCACAAACTGCAATATAAGGAACAGGAATTGATGGCAGTGACAGCAGCAGTATAGGCAGGGGGGTTGAGACCCGAGTTGTATTAACCTTCAAGTCCTTGCCTGAATTTCAGACTATGGCTGCCTTTTTAGTGTTCATTGGGACATCTGTCCACATTTAAATGGAGTGGTGCTGCAAAGAAGAGGCTATGGGAACTGGGTTAGGAAATAGTCATGGACTTGTTACTTCATCCGCTAAGGTGACTGGGGAATCAGAGGTGCTGGTGGGAGGACTGTCCATGGTGATAACAGATGAGCATCCAGGCCCCAAAGCAGCGTCTGCCTTGTCTGCCGTATCAAACGCTTCTGAGAGCGTGACAAGAAATGTGCCCCCTTCTCCCCCTCCACCAAGCTGTGCATTGTAAAGGGGAGAGACATTTTAAAATCTACAAGGGTCTCTTGGCAATGCACAGAGGGGATTCTGCATCTGCCCCACGCCTTGAAGTCTAATCTCATTTACAGTTGTCAGCGTGGGCTGCTGGAGGAGATGAAAGGCAGAGGACAAGGAGGGAGAATAGATTAGTCTCGAGCAGAGGGCACTGCGAGTGCACCTGCCTCTGCCCCGCTACCTTGAGGAGGGGCAGCAATAGCAGCTGGGCATGTGTCATCTGCTGCTCTTTGAGGCACCCAGCCATGGAGCACACGATTAATGACTCAAGGGGCTGGGCTTTTGTGAGTGATAAAGCCCTGGGATTTAGGCTGGGCTCCCAGGCCTTTTCTCTGAGCAACACCATCACTTTACATTTCTCAAGTGGCGTTGTGGTCGCAGTGAGCTGCTGTCTGTGGCCACAATGCTTCCCTTTCTCCTCTCTCCCCAAACTGGGCTGACCTTTGTCATGCAGCATTAACCCTTTGACTCCTCCACTTTGGGTTATGGGGTTGGGAAAAAAAAAGAGTCCCTTCAAATTCATTGTGCTGTGGACAGCCTTGAAGGGAAGAAGGGGCTGGTAGGAGCTGTTTCTGCTGGAGATTGGTTTGCTGATGCCGTCTGGATTATCAGCTCCTCACTGCCTTCAGCCAGAGGCTTTTCTGAATACAGCCTGGGAAAGGGGAGGGGAATTTATCCTTCCCTCAGTCAAGGAGGGAAACTGAGGCATTGAGCAGCAAATATATGTCCAAGAGACTATTCCCTCTGCAGGATAATGTCTTTTACCATGCCTGGATTAGCCTGTGTCCATCCCCAGTGTCGTTACAGTGGATGGCAATCTCCCAGCACTTCAAGGTTTATACCCAGATTTGGCTGTTAGCCACGATACCCTGGAGTGATGGCTCAGCATGAAAAAGCCACATGGAGGTCATTAATGATCATCCCGCCTCTTGCAAGATGAACAGCAAAAATGCCCCGAGTTCCTCCTTAATCTTCTAATACCTCTGTACACCGAGCACCAGCCAGCCCTTGAGATGAATGTGTATCTCTGTATTTACACCTTTCCTGCAGCATGAAAGGTTTGTGATCGGTTACCCCATTTCTCCTTTCCCTGGCTATTTGGACACTCCACTCTCCAATCCCACCGGCCTGTACACAGACTGTTGACTTGGACTAGTGCGAAAAGTTGGGAGTAGAAGCCATCAATATGAACCAGATATTGGCAGCATAGCAAACACAGCACTCTTCAGCTTGTGCCAGTAAAAGCAGGCATCTCCTGAAATGTTTCCAGGAGTCATAACAAACACACCAAAAAAACACATGGAGGCTGAGTCAGTCTTACACAGCTCATGAGTTACTGGCAGCTTGATGTCTCTAGATTTGTAAAAAGCCTCAGGAAGCTTCCTACTCATTACACATTTGTGTACCTTCCACGTCTGAGCCTAGAAACCTGCATGTTGGAGTGCAGTGTCCAAGAGGGATGTTGAGTTGTGTCCAGAGCCGTGTGTCTCTGCTGCTTCCTGATCCCAGCTGCAGCAGGGGGCTTTGGAATCTCTGCTCTGCCGTTTCAGCTGAATGTGCAGGATGGGATTTAGGCACATAGATCCTTGCTAGTGCATTGTTCTCAAATCTGTCTTGCACATAGAAAATCACTGAAGCAATAAAAACATTTAAGCCTGCGTGTTTAGAAAGAAAGGGGAGAAAAAGCCATAAACANCCCTTTGACTCCTCCACTTTGGGTTATGGGGTTGGGAAAAAAAAAGAGTCCCTTCAAATTCATTGTGCTGTGGACAGCCTTGAAGGGAAGAAGGGGCTGGTAGGAGCTGTTTCTGCTGGAGATTGGTTTGCTGATGCCGTCTGGATTATCAGCTCCTCACTGCCTTCAGCCAGAGGCTTTTCTGAATACAGCCTGGGAAAGGGGAGGGGAATTTATCCTTCCCTCAGTCAAGGAGGGAAACTGAGGCATTGAGCAGCAATATATGTCCAAGAGACTATTCCCTCTGCAGGATAATGTCTTTTACCATGCCTGGATTAGCCTGTGTCCATCCCCAGTGTCGTTACAGTGGATGGCAATCTCCCAGCACTTCAAGGTTTATACCCAGATTTGGCTGTTAGCCACGATACCCTGGAGTGATGGCTCAGCATGAAAAAGCCACATGGAGGTCATTAATGATCATCCCGCCTCTTGCAAGATGAACAGCAAAAATGCCCCGAGTTCCTCCTTAATCTTCTAATACCTCTGTACACCAAGCACCAGCCAGCCCTTGAGATGAATGTGTATCTCTGTATTTACACCTTTCCTGCAGCATGAAAGGTTTGTGATCGGTTACCCCATTTCTCCTTTCCCTGGCTATTTGGACACTCCACTCTCCAATCCCACCAGCCTGTACACAGACTGTTGACTTGGACTAGTGCGAAAAGTTGGGAGTAGAAGTCATCAATATGAACCAGATATTGGCAGCATAGCAAACACAGCACTCTTCAGCTTGTGCCAGTAAAAGCAGGCATCTCCTGAAATGTTTCCAGGAGTCATAACAAACACACCAAAAAAACACATGGAGGCTGAGTCAGTCTTACACAGCTCATGAGTTACTGGCAGCTTGATGTCTCTAGATTTGTAAAAAGCCTCAGGAAGCTTCCTACTCATTACACATTTGTGTACCTTCCACGTCTGAGCCTAGAAACCTGCATGTTGGAGTGCAGTGTCCAAGAGGGATGTTGAGTTGTGTCCAGAGCCGTGTGTCTCTGCTGCTTCCTGATCCCAGCTGCAGCAGGGGGCTTTGGAATCTCTGCTCTGCCGTTTCAGCTGAATGTGCAGGATGGGATTTAGGCACATAGATCCTTGCTAGTGCATTGTTCTCAAATCTGTCTTGCACATAGAAAATCACTGAAGCAATAAAAACATTTAAGCCTGCGTGTTTAGAAAGAAAGGGGAGAAAAAGCCATAAACAGAGTGGATTGATGCTGTTTTGCAAATCAGCTGGTTCATTGTGCTCTGTGGCTGTGTGCTGTCATGACAGAGAAGGGGAAGAGATCATCTCATCTCCAGAGGAACAAGCCAGCTGCTTAGCGAGTGGAAACAGTTTGGAGGTGCTTTTCTACACCATCATCACTTATGCCTGTAACATTTACAGGACTTTTAAAGTTACTCTCTACCAGACCTGGAAAACGAATGTTTCTCCTCTACAGTAGGAAGTATGATGTTCCTGCAGTAGGAAGTATGATGTGCTTTCTGGTATTTGCAGTCAGTGCAAAAGTACTGGGGCACATTTGCAAATTAAATGCAGCAGTGGGAGTGTTTGAGTTTGACAGCAGCCAAGGAAGCTGTGATCTCTTTCTGCCTCCTCACTAGGTGTTGTACTATGTGTTGGTCTGAAATCAATTTGGTGCCAACGCACCATGAGACAAAGTTGATGGGGTTCAGTTGATGGACTGTTTTCCTGCACTATTGTACAAACAGGCTCCTGATTTCTGAATGCCCTGGATTTTTTTGTGATTCAAACCTTGTAGTGTTTGCCTGTTCAAGCTGTAGCTGTTAGGACAGTCACTTCTTTCCCAGTCTCCTGAGTGGTGGCATCAACGCCGGTTTAGCTGCTCAGGGTGACACAGGGAATATTCTGTTCACTGGAGACAATATGTCTTGGTGAAAAGTGTAGCGAAAGTCCTGAATGTTTGTGATCCCTCTGAGTCTCACTTGGACCTTGAATTCTTTCATCTTTAAAAGTAAATCCCCACACTAGCGAGACACAGAGAATTTATGTGTTCTTAGTGTCCGTTCCTGTTGCTTAGGAACAGCTATCTGCAGTGACCCTGTGTTGTTGGTGAGAAGAGTAATGATGTATGAAACTGATGTTAAACAAGCAAGATCAATCTTACCCCTAGGAACGGTTCTTCATGTTCTTTGATACTTGACATACTTTGTAAGTAGCAAATACTCTGGAGTCTCCTGAGTTGCATGAGGAAAAGATGAATGAGACAGCTAGGGGAAGAGCTGTTTGTGACTATCATCAAACCTCTGGCCTGATGCACTTCTTCAGGGCATTGTTCCCTGAGGAAACATCTCTGCCTCAGTGATCCTTCATGAATCAGTACCAGTGATGATGGAGTCCCTGGTTTGTGTAGCATACTTGTTTGTGATGTACAGTGGCAGTGGAGGTGTTTGTTGATGACAGCCTGCAGCCAGTGAGATGTAGCCTTGTTTGTCTCTTGGCAGAGAAAGGATCAATATTATAGAAGGTGAAAAACTGGAATTGTCACAAAAACTATTGGAGGACCTGATCCTGAATGCTCTGAGTTGGTTTAGCAAAGCACTTGAAAACAAATGTGCCAATTGTCCTGGATTGTTCATGTGTCTGACATAAACTGTGTGTTTTGCTGGGGTTGGTATCAGAATGGGGTGTGCCTTAAGGAATTTAGAGAGCAAAGTGGGTTTTTAGTTCTTCTCCTTGGCTCTAAGACAGCCAGATGATTGTCTTCCTGCAACTCCTCTCACGTTTACCCTCACACTGAGAAATAATGGGAACTGGGACTTGAGCATCTTTTCTCACTGCCGGCAGTGGCCTCCATGGAATGATGTTGGTTTTTAGCCTTGTCATTTGCACTAGGGAGGAAAATCAAAGTGTTTATTGTGGTTCCTTCTTCCGTTTGAACTGCTGCCTCTTCCCTCAGCTACTCCCTCTTGGTTGCTGATAGAGGAGTTGCTTTTGCACACAGTCCTGCTATCACTGGATTCTATATCTGGGTTGTTGTCCTCCTCATCACCAGGGAAGGCACAAACATTTTTCCTTCATGTGTCCTTTGACAATAATATTTGGGTCTTGGGGAAATGTTTATTTTTGCATGGATTTGTGCATTTAGGCAGCCATTTTTTGGGAGATTGCTGTGGAGAGTGTGGGAGATGGTCCTGCTGCTGCTGTCCTTGCTCTCTGAGCTGTGCCTGGAGACCATGGCTGGAGGAATAACTTCCTTCCAACCTAAATAAAGTGTCTAAAGAATTTTTATTAATTTGTAAGTTTGCTTTATCACACTTGGACTTGCCAGCCCTGGGAACTGTTTGGGCAGGTCTTGTGCACATGTGTTGTGTGCAGGATTTGCCTTTGACATGTTAAATATTATGGTGTTGTCTCCTCTAGGGCTTAATGCACCAAAGTCCCCTTCAACAAGACCAGTGCTGTGGATGGCTTGTCCCAGGGTAGCGATAGCCAAAATTCCTCCCAAAGCATTGTTTTAATGTATCTGAAACAGTGTTTTCCATCTTTATTCCCTCTGTGCTCCATGAACTGAGAGCTGCCATTGCTGCATTGATTTATGGGATCTTTCAGTGTTGGTACTGGTGGGCAAGAAGATCCAGAAAGTCATTTGCCAGCTGCTGATTTATGACCCTAGTGAATAGTCCTGAAAAGCACAGTAAGAATTTTCTGGGCCTTATGCAGTTCCAGCTGACTGGAAGCTCCAGGCTGTTATTTGACCATGTGGAGTAATAAAACTGTGAAAACTAATTAACTTTTGTGCCTACTGCAAAACAAACAAGATCATGCAAAAAATTGCTCCACACTTGCAAGCAACAGTGATTTTATGGGTTTATAAGCCTGTGTTTAATGACCAAGCATGTAGTGCAATGTGTGAAGTATGTTCCTTTTGCTGACTTCCAAAGCTGAACAGAGTATAACAAGCTTTACCGATCACTGAGGCTCTGAATACCAGCTTGGGATAATGCTCTCTTTCATCCTTATTAATTATGTAGCTGATGTGTGGGTGGAGGTTTGACACAGAGCTGCATTGGATGGTTTCGTGTAGTCTAAACCAGCCTGAATTACGCTGAGCCGCGGTAGTTCATTCAAGGAAAGATGCTCTCTGCAGTGAGAGTGTTGTAGTCTTTCTGAGGTCATTCTCTGCTCATCAGATGGAGCTGAATGAGCTCTTTCCCAGTGGGAACACCAAGGTGTTTTTGTGATGTTAGCAGGCAAAGAGTCAGCCCTGCTCCGGACCTGTCTCCTGCGGTGGGGATGCTCTGTGTGTGCCAGCTGTGATGTTGACATCAGAGCAGAGATGTTTCCATTGCCCTGGTATTGTATTCCTTACCAGTGGCAAGGCACTTACCAACATTGTATAGATGATCCAGCCTCTGTCATCCGACACCAGTTCGGAGGGAGAGTGACTGGCAGTTCTTCTCCCTTAATCAAATTACTAGGGTAACCCTCCTTCGGTCCCATCACTTCTGCATTACTCAGTAGCCCCTAATACCGGATGTTTAACTCTCTGTTGTTAAGAGTCAAAGCTGCTGATTCCTGTTGTCCTTTCCTAGGATCTATCAGTTTAGCCAAGATACTTGTCATGATTGCTGATACAGGAGCGGGTATTTGGAAATTGAAAGAGAAATCATCTTAAAAGCATGAAAATTGTGATGTGATGAGATTTTTAAAAATTATTTATTCTCTTTCTGATGGATGTGCTCAAGTTGTCATGGTACTCAGTACCAGAGCACCAGCCAGCATGGGTCTATCCCAGCTTTAGTTTTCTCCACAAAGCTAAGTATTATTGTAGAGCTATTATTAACCCAAAATAAATGTGTGTGCATACTCGCTGCTATAGAATTCTGTTTTTCACGCATCAAATCAAGTCCCTGTGGATTTTCACCTCCCTCCCAGATCTGGCAGACAGTGAAAAAGGGAGCTATTTTTAATCTTAAATGTTCTGTGTTTCAAGTCCAGAGTATGAAAATGTAGTTTTTCTCCTGACAAGTTTCATGGATTATTGCTATAAAGCTTCATGTCTGTAAAGGAAGGATAAAACTTCCTTCAGGAAGGGCAGAAGTTCTGATTTTGGGGGTTACAGATCTTAGTTCCTTTGAGAAACTGAAAAACAGTGACAGTCACTGTCCTCGTATTAAATAATTTACCAAGAAGGAGAAACAGTTTATCAGAGGAGACAAGCAAAGTCTTGTATTGGTAGAGTGGTATCAGGAGACCCCAGTTCCCATCCAGGGGGAAGATGATGGTCACTGGATTAGGAATAATTTGCCTGACACAATATTTCTGGCAACTGGAGAGATTGGCATCGCTGTCAGAATGGTGCTTACAAACCTTTCATCATCTTCTTGCTATCACTACAGTTCTGTCATCCCACTGGAGTGCCTGCTCCATCTGTCCTCCTGAAAGGCTGGCATGTACTGTCCAGGAGAGAAGATGAATTTCTGGTCCAAGTGTGGTCCCTGCTCAGAAGAAATGGATATAGAAAACATTTCTTCCTTTCCCCACTGATTGTGCTCTTCTGTGCCTGAGTCCAGTCCGATGGGCCAAAGGGGAGGTCACTTTCCAGAGCAGGTCCATTTGTCCATGCTCAGTGTCTTGCACCCAGGGGTGTGGTGATGGGATAGCAAGTTGTTACCACCAAGGTGCAGATGCCGGTCTCAGCAATAAGGACTGAGGCCACTGGCTTCTTTTTGCCCTACAGGGAGGAAGAGGGAGAGAGGCAGAGCAGATGTGACTGTACAGGGAGGCTTGAGTTGGGGAAACCAGAGTGCCCAGTTTTGCAAGGTAGCTTTAGGTCAGGACTTCAGGCCAGGCAGTAGGCAGGATACCTGGGATGTGACAGGAGCAACATTCCCATATTTCAACACTGAACCGACACTGGTGGTGCTTCTTCAGTGCAAACCTCAGCTCAGCTTTTTTCTGGCTCCCATTTCTGAAGGGGCTGTTTATGACACTCCAGGTGGTCTCTGTGCTGGTGCCCCTCAAACTGGGACAGCCCTCACCGGCCCTGCTGCAGCCTTTTTACACACAGAGTTACAGCTAATGAAACACAAGTAAGAGGAGCTCCCTGCAGTTGTATGGGCAGAACTTTTCCTTGCTGAGTAAATTTCCACGCTGGTTTCCACCTGGCAGCACCTGGTAGGCACAGCCCTGGTCTTTGCTGTAAGGGGTGTCTAACGCAGCCCATCGGTCACAGTGTTCTGGCACCTGATAAGGCTTAAGGGGACAGCCAAGCTCTGAGCCCAGCAGCTCTCCCACGGGGCTGCCCTACAATGTGTTGCTCTCTTTTCTCCCTCATGGAGCAGAAAAGGGAGGAGCAGCACTTGTCTCCCAGGGCTGGCCAGGTCATTGGTGTTTCTGCCTGGCCTTCCTCTTGCCGGTGTTGCTCACCAGATATGTCACTAAACAGCAGCAGAGAGAGACCCAGTGGCTCAGATCTGATTAACCTCTACAGCTTTATCCTGTATCTTAATTGGATTAGCTGCAGGGGGGTGGTTTTGCTCTTGTTCCTGATTTTTTCTTAAACAGGTACTTACCACTGTGACATCTGATAGAAGCAACAAGTTCAAGTAGCAGGACCTGTGAATAAACAAACAGTGTTTGCTTCTTCCCCACTACTCAACTAACAGCTCCTGCCCTTCCTTTCTAAGATATTGCTGTAGCTGATGCCTGTGAGATGGCTTTGAGTAAGCCCTGCAGTCAGATCTCTTGGGAGGTGTAGGTTTTGCCTAGCAGCCTGAACCCAGAGTCCCTGATTGGTAACTGCAGTTCTGTCACTTTTGGGAAGGATTTCTGTTCAGTAAATGTTCAAAGCAGTATTAACTTTCCATGTTCAGTTTCTTTCATCTTTTGTCTGAGCTTTTTAGTTTCCTTCAGAGCCTGATTCTACTGCACCTCAGGGTTTTTGCATGTATCACCACAGTGCCTGTGGGTTGTAGGGAATTGGCCTTATTCAGCACTGCAACAGCCCTTCCTCTTCCAGGACTTCAAAGCTTGTTCTCCAGTAACAGTTCATTTAGTTTCATAGGTGGGAAAATGGAATAAGGAGAGCAGTGATCATATTCAGTTGCAATGGGGAACTGTCTGCTACAGACCTAAAAAAGGAATTGAATCCATTTGATTGTGGGATTGCCCCTAATTCATCAAGGTGTTGTCTACCTGTGTGGTGCCCAACTGAAAAAAATGCAAACCAGTTTACAGGAGTCTTTCCCCCATGTCCATCCTTCTGCCTGCAGCACCCAGTTTCCTTTTCAAGAAGCTTAAAATAGAAGCCTTTTTCTTTGCCATAGTTGTAATTGGTGCTGGATTGGGCACTGGAGAGGTGATGGAGGGGGTACAGGCTGCTGAGAAGCTCTCTTGCATCTGTTTCTAGACAGCTGTGCACAAAGAGTGAATTGTAGGTGTGATAACAGGCCACGGTTCTGTTCCAGGAGGAATAATAGATGTACCAGCACCACTCTGGCTGTCACAAGATCAAAAGTGCTGTTCCATTAAAGCTGGTAATACTGCCTGGCTTGGCAAAAGCCTGACAAAGTGTTCCAGGGTTTTAATGTATATTCAGATAAACTGTCTTCCACAGTGAGGCTCAGGCCTTTGAATTTAGTCCATGTACAACAGTAAGGGGTTTAGTGACTTGGTAAGAAGGTAGCTCCAAGGAATTCCCTCTCTGTACAGGGTTTGAATGTAATTAATTTGTGAGCACTGCTTGCAGCACAGTTACAGTCTCAAAGCAGAGGGTTCAGTGCTTCTTGGCCCCTGGGGTGCCTTTGCAGGGTGCGTGGTTGTCAGGCACGGGCTCTGCTGCTGCTCCTAAAGAAAACATGATCATTAAGTTGAGTTATAATGGACATTAGTTTCCTTTTTCAGATTTAATGTATTCATGTATTTTGTGTCCACTGGCCCCTTGGCAGCTCGCAGGCTGCATATGTAAATTGGTAGCTGCAGAAGATGACTGATCTGTTAATAGGTGGAATTCAATGCTCATAAAAATGAATGCATTTAATGTTGCATGGCAATGGTTTGCTTGAATTTTTAAGTCTCCTGAGGATCTCTTACTTGGAATTCTGTGGCTCGGGCTGTATTTGTTACAAAAAGCAATACAAATGGAGAGGCCCTGTGGTTTCTGAGGGTTGGCTGTTCTGTTGTCTGTGAGTATCACTTCAACTTTTTCTGTATCAAATATTATTCTAAGGAAGCTGTGAAAATGGGAAATGCAATGATATCTGAAAACAAAACACTGCAGTCAAATTCATGGTGTCCATAGAAATAGCTGTCTTTGGAGATCTGCTCAGATATTATTTTTTAGGAGAAGCCAAGTTTTAGTAGATAAATTTTCATTATTAGACTTTCATTGAAGGATACAGAGGACTAAAAAGATTGGGTGGGTCATTAAAATAAGTACAGATCTGCCACTGTGGGGTTTTAAACACAAAATGAAATCCTGGCCCCTCTGAAGGGGCCTCATTTGCTTCCTTCGGGCCCCATGCTAATTTCATTGCTGGTTTCAGAAGGGTAAGGACTTCCACTGATTATAATTTTACAGTGTTTCTTTTAGCATGCAGACACTGAAATATTCAATTTCTTTTGCTGAGGATTTCATGAAAGGAAGCTGTGCACCCCTTCCACAGCAGAGCATTTGTGTGATAAATTGCATTTTACAAGCACATGAGGTGTGATGATCCCTCAGATATTGCAAGGCTACACTCTGAAAACATTGGTGCTTCTTGTTTTTCCCTTTAGCACTGTGAGACAAATACTTCAGCTTTTCATCACTTCCACAAGCCTGGGCTGAAGGGGCAGTAGCAAATATGCAGGGACAATATTGTGATACGCACCATAAAATTGTGCCAAGGTGAAAGGAACATCCAGGCTCAAATGATCTCTTCCCCTGAGGCTTTTATGATTTATTTTAATATTTTCTAAGGTGAAGTCCTGGATCCAAGCCTTGCTACCATCCAGCATCTTTCATGTCAGGCAAAAAATCTTTTACTTGTGTCGTCCTTGGCCACTGCCCCTCCAGATACTGGTGATTTCAGCACAGCAGAGTTTGGCTGTGCAAAGTCTATCACTGCTGTCATAACGTGCTGCTCTGTGGGTACTGCATCCACCTCTGCCTGGTCTGTTCTCAAGGGATGTGTGCCAGGGTTACCCTGAACAGTGTCTCAGTTTTGCAGCCTGAGGAAATGACCATGGTTTGCTGTGTTTGAGAAAGCGATTGAAAGAGCCAGATTTGCTGTGTGGGCAGCAGGAGTAGAACCAGGGTGAAGTACCAGTGTGGAGTGGCTGAGAGTGTGGGTGGCACCTCCATGACATTTCTTTCTCTCATTGTGGCATTTGAAAAAAACTCCCCCAGAGGCTAGCAGGGGTGCCTGGTTATGATGTCTTGATTCTGAAGCCAGCTAGTTGTGATTGCAGGGATCTGCAGCCTGCTCTAGGTTAGTATAAACACATCTTTCAACTCGTAAAAAACCTGCTGTGTTTCCTCGAAGCATATCAGCAAGTATGTAGGCAAACCTCAGCTGCTTTTCTTCTGGAGGTTTGGTCTCCCAGGTAAGGTTCTCATGAGTCTTTTCTCAAGTCTGTCAATTCAGTGGCAGCTGAAGTTATTTGGCAGCTTTGGGTACCAGTCACCCCTCGGGGCTGCAGAAGGCAGCATTGCACTGTGGACAGGTCACTGTAACCACCAGCTCTGTGCCACTGAGCTCCAGTGTCACTGAGCTCTGGTTGGCATCAGTTGGGTTGCCTGAGCTCACAGCCCTGCACACAGCTCATGGGGCTCAAGGGAAAAGGAATGGTGAAATGTGGAGGGGCTGAAAATGACCTAAAGAAATTTCCCACCTTCCCCATCAGCCCCCCACCACAGATCAAAGTTATCTAGAATGTCCCTTTTCCTTGGTGTAGGAGGGATTCTCACTTCAGCTTTCTGAGACCAGGACCACAAGGCCTGGGAAGGGAGGAGTGAATGGAGAAACTACTCATCAGGACCCTCTTCTTCTGGTGACACCAGGTGGCAGTTTCTGAAATAATTTTTACTTTAGCTGCTTCCAAACTCTGTGGAGTTGAGAATTGGAGCAAGCAACGCTGGTCAATTAAAATGGCTATATAATTTTAATTGACATAATAAAGACTATATATAATTAATTTTTTCATGCAATAAAATAGGACAGGAATTAATCTCATCTAAGTAACCAGTCTGTTGTACTTCCTTACTTGCTACAATGAACATTTTTCTATGCAGTGAGATTTTCCAGCAAAGAAACGCTGACAAAAGAGGCTGATGGTCATGGGCTTGCTTTCTAGCTGTCCCAAGCATGGTGATGTGTAGTACTTTACTGAGGGCTAACCAAAACTAAAAATCCTGTCTGTATATCTCCTGTCTAGCTCCTCCAAGTCACTCAGTGTGATGAGCACTGCTTATATCTGTTCTCCATCTGTCCCTTCCTCCGTCATCTTCGCTATCGTTAATTGTTAACGTCTGGCCTGAAAGATTGCCTCTTAGCACAGTGCTGATGGGATATTTCCATGGAGGATTAAGGCTGGAGTGGATTGACAGGAGACAGTATCCCTGCTGCGGGAAGTTTGCCAGTTGTGTGCAAGCTTGGTGCTGCTGCTCTTCCAGTTACTCCAGTTCATATCTGGACATGGGCAAGGGTCAGTTGCAGCTCCGTGACCTCTGACCAGTACATCAGGCCAGATATGGTCTGGTGTGGGTTTGGGAGAGGCCTCCTGCATGCAGCAGCTGCACATGGCCTTCGAGGAGACTCTCTGTCTGTTTACATCAGCTGCACCATCCCATGGAGGTGATTTCACACCTGGTCAGGCAGTTTCCATGTGTGGTCACAGGGCTTTAACCAAGGCTGTGGTAACTCTAACAGCGTAGTGGGGGTGCTGGCAGGAGGAGCTGAGATGTCATTTCTTCCTGTGTCATGCTCCCCAGGTGGTTAATGTGTCTGTAAATCCCACAAGTGCTTTCCCTTGGCTTTGCTTTCTGCTCTGCCTCAGCTGCCAGGATTTCATGGGACATGGATCTCAGCTTGTGGCAAAAGCACAGCCTCCTTTCCTTGTAAAGGTACTTGGTGTGTATTTGCAGTGCCCTGCAGCACAGCCGAGGGCCCTGCTAAGCTCACTGAATCCAGGCTCTGAGAGATTATATTTCATTTTGTTTTATCGGCTTTGCTTTCCTGAGGAGTCTGTACTTTTTCCCGTGTCTGCACAGGGAGCATGGGAGTATCCCATGGCATTTCAGAAGGTTAGGAGTTTCCCCTTACCTGGTTGGTCTCCTGGTCTGCTCCTGAGAAGCCCTTGGAAACCCTTGTTGCTCTTTCCCAAAGGTGATATGTGTCCTGCAGTAACCCAAAGGTATCTGTTCCCTTGCAAGGGCAGCCTGGGGCCTGGAGGCACAATTGCCCCTGGCTGTCAGTAGCACAGGTGCTGACTCTCTTTTTCCATATTCAGGACAGACTGGCAGAAAGCTTCTGTGCTTTGAAGCTATCACACCAGGGAGGATTTCCATGTGTGTTGATGCCTTCTACGGCTACAACAGCTTTGCAGCAGTTGCAAAAAAGTCTTGTCCCAGTCTAGAGGGAAACCTTTGTATCTACTTCATCTCAGACTTCAAATCTCAAAGACAGCCAAGTAAAACCAGCAGAGTTTGCACTGAAGGGCTCAATTTTGTTGGCTTCTTGAAGGGAATGTCAAGAGATGCTCACAGTGTTTAGAAGCATTGTTGGATTTATTTATTTTGGTATGAAAATACTGGCTGGTATTCCCATGTCCCTTTTAAGCCATTTGAGATTACATTTCTTTTGTTTCTTTCATTAAAATTATTTTTATCCTGGCTCATGGGACTGTACAAGTAGAAATTAAAACACTGCTTGGTATTTCCTTGCCCATCCTATCTGTTCTTCATCCCCAGCTCCTTTCAGCTCTCCCCAGCTCTCCCCCCTTCCCTCCCCAGCTTGCCTTGAAGGGCTGGGAAAGCCGGCGCTGCTGCATTATGTTGCCTGTCTGATTGTTGTGGGGTTGTGTTTGTGTGGGGAAGGTCACGAGACAAAAAGACCACCAGGCAGGGGTGGGTGGGGGGTGTTCAGTCCCTTTCTATTCAGGCCTTGTGGCAATGGGTGGGAAGAGTCTTGTTTGCATGACAGGATTTCAGGGGGCGATTGCTTTTTGTTTAGGTTTCTTCCACTGCTGCTGCAATGGGCCCTGGAGGGCTACAACAAAAGTAGAGCTTATAGATGAGATTCATGGGGCTGAGGCAAAGCTGTCAGTGCAGGAGTGACTGAGCCTGACCGGCCACTGTGCTCTTGCAGCCTGGACACTGTCAGCAGTTGCTCTGGCTGGGGTGTTTGTGCCATGTCCAGTCGTGGCTCTGATGGGACCTCTGACTCCTGTGGGCTGAGATCCTTAGTGGGATGAATGCTATGGAAGTGTTCTGTCTGTGGAATGAGGATTGAAACACAAGGGGACAGTTCCACAGACCTGCCACAGTGGCTATGCTTCCCTGAGTATTTCTGAGACTTCCAGCTGGTGACTTTTATTTGCAGCATCTGCCTCTTTCCTTGCTATCAGGTCCACATTTTTGAGAGCATTCTTGTGTTTAAACAGCGCTTACTTCCTTATCATCCCTGTGAGAAGCTGAGCTGCTGTCCCTGGGTGTAGCTCTCCCCCCACCCCATCCTTAGAAAGCAGCTCAGTCTGTATTTACCACTGGTGTGCACAAAGGCAAACGTTGTCAGGGACTCATTGTAACTGTCCCAATTACCCTGATTTCATTTGCATAAGAAGATTGACCAGCCTGTGGTAGTGGCATTGCCTTGGCTGTCTGATATGGGACACTGTGATTTGGGAAGCAGGAAAGAACTGGAGTCCCCAGGCTGGATGTGGGATGGGGAAAGGGGGTCTGTTTTGGGCCCTAGCAGCATGGGTGCTACAGCAGCCCTTAGTGGAAGGAGGATACCTTGTCAGATCTCAGGCACTGCAAGGTCCCGACCATGTCTGATTCAGTTGTAATAGCTGCCAGCTTCCCGGAGATGCACATTCCAGGTACCCCAAGCACACCTGAGCTTCTGGCTGTCCCATATGAGTAAATCCTTCCCCTGCATAGTGTGTATGTGTGTGTTTTTCTATTTTTTTGTCAGTAGGTGTTCACCCTTCTTGAATGCTTCTAGACTAAGCAGTGACCTGCCGTGTGTTGTCGCTTCCCTCAGGCACATGTAACCTCTCCTCCTTGTGTTTGGATTTTTTCCAGAAAGCTAGCTGTTCCCGCAGGCAGGCACTAAAGCAAGAGGAAAGCAGCTGGGATGGAGCAGAAGTCAGGAAGCAGGCTCAAATGGTATGATCTCTTGACCCAAAACAATAGCTAGTGCTGGTAGGACTTGCTTGCACTGCAGCAGCTGCACAGCTCTCGCTCCTTTCATTGGATTGAGAATGATTCATATTTCCTCTCCCTTCCCCCCCTCCCCCTGCCATGCCTTTCTATCCAGCCACATGTAACATGATCTCCCCGTGCCCAGACTGGCAGATGGAAACCCAAAACACTCTTCTGGTTGCAGTAATGGTTCTTCATGGGCTCAACTGGTCTGTGAAGCTGCAATGTTCAAGCTTGTGAGCTTTGGCAGAGCAGCCTTTCCATCCCCCTGCCCCTGCTGTGTATGTTCCTGCACAGACCCACATCCATGTCTTCTTCCCCCTGCTGCTTCTAGGAGAGACTCTCACTCTTGGCCATCTTTCCTTGTGCTTGTGGATATCACCAAGCTTAGTGTGCTTCATGGAGATGCTTTGACCTTTACTCCATCTTACCTGCTCCTTCAAAACCCCCACTCTAGCATTTGGCAGTTTGGAATTTGTATTAGTTCGTTATTAGGTGGCAGTACGGGAGTGTGTCATGGAGGTGGCTGGAGCACAGGCAGCTCATCTCAGCTACAGCAGTATTTTAAGCCTCTTGCATCTTTGGGTGAATTACTTTGTCTCTCTGCAAATTACTTTGGTAATTCATATTTTGGTAATTACTTGGGTGAATTACTTTGCCTGTTTCCCAGTTCAAAAGTGGAACTCTTATGAGGTGGTACCACTGTGAATCATAAAAAGCACAAATTATCATTTCAAAATGTACTATGTCCTAGAGACCTGATTGCTAACAGCCAGATCCCAAGTCTCTCCCTTTATATTTTTGGATCTCTCTGAGAGGGATTGATGATCCAGCCCAGATTTCTCAGGAATTTCTTTGTTCTTTCTTTGGCAGGACATGGAGAAGGGTAAAAAATCCTTATGTGTTTTCTCAGATGAGATGCTGTTTGTGCTCTGACTCCAGGACACTCACATGTTTTGCCTGAAAATACCCACATTGGTATTGTTATGTTTGCTTGGTGCAAGGAACATCAAAAAAGAAGGGGGCAGAACAGAGTCTCAAGTTGAGGCACAGATGGGCCCCTCATGGTTCCTCTAGCAACCCTTTAAAAGCCAGTTTGTTATGTTTGACTTCCCTGATGTGTTGAAAAGGCAAAGTAGGGTCAAGTCTTAGATTTAAATATGGTTTCTTTTCATTGTGTTTGTTTTTGCAGGGAGTGTCCTGCCTTCTACTGCATTTCTATGACCTCTCATTTTAGCTTATATGTTAGTGGAGTCTATTTATGAGTGAGCAAAACATGTGCTCCAGACACTGAATTAGCTTTTAAATGGTTGTTCCTAACAAATATGAAGTGAAATACTGTGATTTAAGGCCTTACACTATCCCTTTTAAGCTGAGTCACTGTGTCTTTTGCTTTGCATTGGGAAAATAGCTTTGGCACATGTTCATGCAGGGGTGACTGATAGACCTAGGAGGAAAAGAGAGACATTGGCCACCCAAAAGGATGGGAGGGCATCCAGTTTTCAGCTCTGCCAGTGAGGTCCAAGTAATAAGATGTGCCCTTTTTAAATGCTTTGTTTTCCCCAGCTGTGCAAGAGGAGGAGGTGGATGAATAATGATACAGAGAGTTTTGTTTGAAATTCACCAAAAGGCTGAGGAAAACACTGTTTGTTTCTTTTCAAGCAAAATATTTAATTTGATTTGAGCTGAACCATCTGGGCACTCTGAATAGGAATATAAATGACAATTTTTAAGGAAACATTTTGAAAATGGCAATGTCCAGTGCTTTGGCCTTTTAGAATCTGAAGGAACTTCTAAACAATCAATGTTCAAATCTAAGGCAAATTCTCAGGAAAGTCGTGGCATGATTGAAATCTCAGGAAATCTCTTTTCTTGGAAAAGTTTTGTTTTGAAAAAATTGATCCTTGTTTTGTAAGTGAGAGAAAAGCCCTGCAAATAACACTGCTGATAAACAATATCATGCATATAAACTGCATCTTGTCCCGCCCTTGGAGCAGTGTTACACTTGCATCTCTTGGGCTGCTGCTTGTAATTATCCTGGTGCTTTATCCTATCGGCCCTTTCCATGTCACTGGTTCAGTTTTGCTGCAGCTCCCTTTGATGGGGGCAGTCTGACCTTTGGTGGCTGCTGTTTGATTTGCTCTGGGTTCATGAGAATTTGTTGGCTGGGAGCAAAGGAGGTGTCCGATGGTGGAGGGATTATCCAGGGACAGACGATGGTAGCACTGTCTGCTCGAGGCAGCTTTTCTGCTCCTGGATTAAAGTTCATGCTGTTTTACTTGTCTGTCTCTCTAAGGCCTTGTCAAGTCCATGTGGGAAGCTGTTCTGTCTGCACTATTTCACTTTGTGCTGCTCAGTTCTCTCCCTGCCTCATTTCTCCTCCCTCTTTCCCCTTCCATTCAAGCGGCATCTTTCAGTCTTCCCCATTCAAGGTCTGTCTTTGCTCTCTGCCCTGTGTAAAACTTCCGTGCCCTCCCTACTATTCATCACCTCTTGCTCATTCACCTCCCTGCTTTCCTTTCTCCATTCATCCGGGCTTCCCCTGAGCCAGTCTGGGCTGCCCTCTCCTCCTGCCCCTTCTGCAGTCCTCGTTTTGTGTCTTTGCATTCCCTTCTCCGTGACCATCCAAAGCTCAGCACTCTGCAGTGTGCTCTGTGACGATGCTCTGCTAGAAGTTGGCCCCAACGGATGAGCTAATTGATCCTCAGTGGAAGCCCAGTGGGACTGCTTTGGGTGGATTTGTCTCTCTAGTTACCCTGCAGGTGAGAAGATTTCTTTTCCCCCCACTTCCTGGAGATGCAGCATGATGCATGAACAGGAAGAGTACTGCAATTTCCTAACCTTCCTATTTAGTCTGGTCTTTCTGTCTCTCCTTCCTGGCTTGTTTCCCCTTTGTTTGCAGCAGTTGCAGCTCTCAGGTGACTCTTCGGAAGGTTGTTTGGATATCCTCATTCTCAAGGAACGTAACATGAATTCTCTTAATTATGCTGGCTCTGTAATTATGGTTGTTGCCTGTGTCTTTTCTGCTTCCTTCTTTTAAATCATCTACTTGGAGGCTGTATCAGTTTTGTCAACCCATCTCTGCACTCTAATGTGTGTTTGAAGTGTTCCCCAGGAAACAGCTTGTGAATTGCATTAGCCAGGGCTGCTTGTTTCTGGGTCTCAATGCAGCCATGACCCTGTGCTTGTGATGCAGACACAGGAAATATGGACCACAGCCTCTGCCAAAGATTTCCCACCTTGTTGAGCTCCTCGTCCCCTGCTGCTCCCGCAGTTGCCAGCAGTGTGCAGACATCACCCGATGCTATTGAAGGAGCAGGTCTCTGCTTCAGTGTGGCAGGAAAACAAAGTGGGAGGTCTGCTAGCCTGTGGGTGCCCATGGTGGGCTTCAGCTTGGAATGGTTAAACTGCATTCAAGCCAGTCTGGTCAAGTAAAAGGGGAGTATTAGCACTTGGGAAGAGTGGACAGGCTTGTTGGAGGAAGCAGGTGCTCTGAAAGCTTGTGTGAGCCCTGTGCATGTGGGAAATCTGATCAGCTCAGTAAAGGAGGCAGAAATGAGGTGGAGACAGGCAAGGAGAGGGGTTCTGTGAGTGTGTGCAGGTTTGACCGACAGGACAAGCTCTCTGTTGTGTGGGAGGCTGTGAAAGGACCATCCACTGCTGTCTTATGAGGCTGAAAGGAGCCCCTGATACAGCCTGGCAGGGTCAATTGTCTGAGAAGGACCCTTTCCCCTGCTAGCCTTATCAAAGTGGGATTTCAAACCCTGCTGTGGTTTGTTGTCAGGCTGGTGAGTGTGTAACAGGGATTTCCCTTTCATTGTGCTTGTGTCTCACAGAGACATTGAACCTGGCAGGGCACATCCAGCCCCAGGCCAGTCCTGCATTTTGTCACCTGCAGGCAGAACTCTGTGCTCCAGCAAGCCTTGGACTGGGAACGCTGCGTGAACAGCACTTCTTCCTATGAAGTTAGTTGCATTTCCTGTTGTGGAGTTTATTTAGTCATGATTTGCCGTAAAATGTCAGACTGTTTCTTTCTGTTTGAAGACTTGTGGCAGAGAGAACTCTGGGAACACTGTCCCTTGTCCCCAGTAAGAGCATATAGGAATCCAAAATGCAGCTTGATTTTTCTGATCTGTGGTTTTGCAACTTTGACACTTGGACAAATCTCTTCTACCCTTCAACCAAAGCATATTTGACATAGCAGACACCGGTAAAGTGCAAACATTGCAGAAATTACTACTGCACTTCAGTGCAGGGAACCTGCAGTCTGGGTATCATCCAGGAATGATTTGGATAGATCACTTAAGGAACAATGCAAACCACCACAGCTTCCAGCGGTCTGGCTCCTTCCTGTAGCTGTAACTCCTGTGATCACCCTGGAAAGATGCAAGCCAGGATTTCTTGCTCTCAAGTGTTTAAATGGTAGAAGTTAGAGAATAATGAGTGCTCCCAGCTCCAGGTTGCATTTGGAACCAGCCTGTCTGTAGTACCTTTGAGATGGTTATGTCATGCCAGTGCCTACAAGGCATTGCAGGGAATCATGTGGTACCTCTGTCTCCTCTTCACAAGGCTGACTTAAACTTCTGCTCCAGTTTAGCTTGGAAAGCAGAGGAGTTTCTTTGGTAGCTTCTAGTCCCCATGACTGAGCAAAGCCAGTTGTAAGACCAGTATGAGTTAAATACCTTTCCCAGTCTGTTTAGCAGGAGTTTTGCTCCATGGTGGTTGCTCTAACCAGAAGCATGGTTTGAATTCCAGGATAGTCATTTTGGCTACACAGGTGCTATGGCACTTGTTAGCTGCAGCTTTAAATGCATCTGTTTAGCTTGAGCTTTTCAGAATGCTAATAGTTTGCTGTCAGGTCAGAAGATAACTGTTGGGATCATCTCTTCTCTCCTAATGTAGGCAAGAAGGTTTTCTGAGTGATCTTCTGCTTGACCTCAACCATACCTCATCTCCTAGGAGAACTTGCCATTCAATTGTAAAACTTCTGGTGAAGTTAATGAGATATTTCACTTGTTAATAGTAAAAATAATCAACTTACTCTAATCTAAAGCTGTCCAGTTTTACTTCTAGCCCCTAGATGTGATTATACCTTTTTCTTGGTGGAGAATCCTGTACTGCTGATCAAGTCATTGCTTAACCTTCCCTTTCATAAGGTAATGAATTGAGCCTGTCAGTGCAGCCATTCAGACTGTACCAGTAAAAAGTGCCAAAGAGGTAATGTCACCTCATTTACAAACCTGCAGGTCACATTTCCTTTTTTGCAGGCAGTGTTACCTTGAGAGCACTCAGCTATAACAAACAAGGGGTTTTTTTTCCCCTGCCAGGAGTGGCGGCTGCTGAAGATGGCATTCCCCACCCTGTACACTGGCTGCTATTCTTGGCTTCTGTCCACATGGCTTTCTATTTATTTTTGATGTACTATGTATTGTTTGCAAGTACCCAGATTTACCAAAAGACCCAGCTCATGCTCAGTAAGTTGCTGCTTTAACTCATCTGTGAGCACAATGCAGATTTTTCCTAGGTTTGCTCCAAAGTCACTAATGAGAATTCTGTAGGAGGAAGAATGAATTCTCATGGGACCCCATTAGTGGCATTGCCATGTGATGGTGGCTCTATGGCTTAGATTTATTTTTGAGGTCTGTCAAATAGCCAGATTTCAGCATGTTGAATGTGTGACAGCCTGAGTTTGTGTCACAGTAAATCCTCAGACTCAGGAATGTCTGGCGATGTCAGATGCCCTGCAGAAATCAGTCCTACCCAGTGACCTTGTCTTATGATCTGCACCAAGTTTGTATTCTCATCCAGATAATATCAACTAGACATAATCTGTTTTCTGTGGCCTATTCTGACTGATATTAGACCAGTCCTCCTTCAAGTATGTGTTACTCAATATCAGTCATCTGTTCCTTTGTGTGGGTTGCTGTTAGACCAACAAGACCTGCTGTATCCCATTAAATTCATGCTGGGCAGTTTAGGGAGCAGGGTGGGTGCCTGTCACTGTGATGGCACAGGAGTTTTGGAGCCGTGGTTGGAAGGGCTACATTGCTGATTCAAAACTGGAAGGAAGGTTGCAAGCAGATCTTGATGTTCTTCCAGTGTTCCCAGACTTGCAGAAAATCAGTATTTGTAATGACTTTTTAAAATCTTTTGGATGAAAGTTACCTTGACCTGCTGATTCAAAACTAACTTCAGCAGCTGCTGTGTAACAACATTCTCCAGAGTTACTGCTGGGACAGAAAGTGCATCATCATCATCATGTGATAGAGATAATTCATTGGGCTTTTGTCCACATACAGAACAGAAACATTTCAACTCCCCTGACTCTTTCACATTGGTACCACCTATGCAACTTTTTCCAGGTAATATCAGACCAAAAACCTGGTTTGAATGAGAAGATTAATTTGCCTCATTTGTACTAGCATAGATGCAGCTGTGACAGGAGATGTTATCCATAGCAGTGAATTTTACAGAAATATTATGTGTGGTTAGTTGACCCGGGGGTAGCAGGGATCTGATTGCAGGAACTTGGCCTGAAATACAGCCCCCACTGAACAGCTCTTCTTACTGTTGTGTGTCAGTTTCTGGTTTGCTTTGGTTTTTATTATTACTTTCTTTGTAGCAATAGTGATTAGAGCCTGTCTGTCTCCCAGTTGTGAGATTGACTGTGCATGCTTATGTCTTCTGTTGAGTTATGTAATCCAAATCAATGCAGCATCTCACCCAGAGTGTGTTGCATTTTGGATCTGAATGAAGTCACTTACATATTATGTCCCCTCATGATGTAGTAAGCCCTAGAGATGTAATTAATGTGAATACAGAATTTTGAGATTTTCCAGTCAGACATATCTAAAACCACATAAACAATAATTATGTGGTGGTAAATGAGAATATCATTTGTCTTATGATACTATGGATATTGCTGTTTTCAGCTTTTGATATTTAATGCCTTACACCATCCAGATGAAAAGTGGGGTTTATTTTATCTAGGCTGCAGAACTCATTGCTTCAGGAGATTGTGGAGGCCTAAAAACCAGAGGAATTCACAAGGGAGAGCAAGAGATTGGGCATTCGTACATTAAGGATGTTGGGGCCAGTGCTGACAAGCAGTTCTGCAGTGTTAAACCTCTTGCCTCAGCATTTAAGAAAAGATCGTAACTGTTCAGGTGAGTTTGGTCACAACAATCACTAGGTGGTCTCTTGTTGGCTTCATCTTGTCCACAATCTCAGAAATGAGAGATAGCACCAGAGCTGGGCTGGTGCTGTCAGATACATCACTCACCAGTCTGGGTCGTAGGCTGCCCAGCCTGTTACTGCAGCTGAGGACATCTACCCATGCAGGAATGTGCAACGTGGCCAGTGCTGGATCAAGATTAAAAACAATATTTTCACCTAAAAAACCCCACCTTGACTTTTTAGAGTGCCTCAGCTTCTTTCCATTAGTCTTAATGCACTGACATAAATAATAAAACAGGAAGAAGCAGAGTTGGAGAAGGCTCAGTCTATAAACATGTCTCTTTGCATTAAGCCTTGTGGCGTAATGGAGGGCATCTCCTGCCACCTATGCTGTCTCGTTAATCATGTCATTATCTGCCTCACTTTCAGTGCTGCATCTCCTTCCCTGTCAGTGTTGCTGGTGATGGAGCTTCTATTTACCCTGGCTTCTTTCTGGGGAGCGGCTTTGGTTTCAAAGCCAGCACAGTGGTATATTTTGAATAATTTAGTTCCAGGTGGCTTGAACACTGTTTGTAATTCCCCAGCTGAGACTAGAGGCTGATTTCTGGAAGTATTCTGCCCGGAGGCTGATTTGGAGAGAGGCAGTGGGATTGCTCTGAGTGGTGGGGTGTGGAGGTGGCTGAGGACTTAAAGCCCACTCAGTAGGTCCTGTGAGTGCCTCTCAGCTCTGTCATCTCTTAGTGTCTTAGCAAGGACTTGCAGCAAGAAACCCATAGGCAGAGGAAGGATAAGAAAGAGAGTTGTATTAAAAATGAGCATGGAGACAGAAACATGAATTTGGGTACCTGGCTGAGCATGATAGGCTTCCCCTGCAAGCTGTGGGTCAGAAATTACTGGGGTCTCCAAGTTTAGGATTTGCTTGGCCTATGGTGGTTATGGACCAGGGCGTGACCTCTGTAGAGTCAAGGAGTTCAGTGTGGTGTCCAGCTGTCACTGGCTTTGGAAAGTTTGATAGGTTTCTGTACCTGAAACCTCCTCAGAAGGCCACCTCTGTTCAGAGTGTCCCTGTGCTCCTTGGCCTGGTGGCTTGGCAATTGCCCTTTGCCATTGCAGCCATCATCCAGCCACACTCTGAGTGCTGCACAGCCCTCACTGTGCTGGATCACACCAACACAGGTGTGGTGCTTGTGCCCTGTGGATGGGGAGGTCACAACACCTCACAAGTCTCTGGGCTCACTCCAGGAGTCTTGGCAATACCAAGAATCAAATCTAGTCCCAAGCCCTCTTTCCTGTCTGCTTCAGAACTGAGTGGTGGCACACTCCTGAATCTTTTGCTTCTCTCATTCTTGTTGAATCTGTGCTCCACTGTCTGTTTAGATGAACTGCTTCTGCAGAAGGTAACAACAGATGGTAGTAATGTAGGTCCCTTCCTTGTCTTTATGCCTAAGACAGTAGGAGAAATAAATTAGAACAGAAATGCCTCTATAGATTGGCCAGCTAGCTCATGAACCTGGTCTTTGAGGTTACTCTGATCTTCAGGGAAAAGGGGATCTTTTACCAGCCCCCTCCATCTCCACTTCACCATGTGTTGCATGCAGAGACACACTTACCCAAATCCATGTGACAGGATTCCTCCTCTCTGGAATGCCTCTTGGCCTAGGTGAGTGCTGAGCTGGGCAGCTCCGTGCTCTCACTGCAGCCTTCCTGGGAGCAGGTCTGTCTGGGAGCACTGCTTGGTGAGGGAATATCCTCTGTGCTTAAAAGCAATCTGGCTTTTGAGAGCTGGGTGATATTTCCAGCCCTTGGGTTCACCTCAGGTCAAAGCAATCTAACATGCCCTAAAAGTACTGCTGGACAGCCCTTAATCACTTTATATTGTCTGGGCAGTGGTGAGTAAATTCATTATTTCCAGGGCAGGCAACTGTGCGTCACTGGAGCCAGCACTAATGTTTTACCACGTGCGTTCAGGCAACTCAGATGAGGTGACTTTAGGTGGTGGGAAGCTGGATTTCAAGGTGGAGGGATACGCCTTTACCTCTGACCGGCCTTTCTCTCTTCTGGATCAGGGTTTCTCCTCTCACATGCACCTCTCACCTTTGGAAGAGAGAGCAGGATCATTAAGCATCCTAGATTGCAGAGACTATGCCACCTAACAATCTGAGTTCCATCCAGCAAAGCTCAGAGTGGTTTCTAAAATCCTTGGAGATGAAAAGATGTTGCATGCAATTGACTGCCCCTTTCCAGTGTGTCCTGGGGTGACTGTATGATACTGTATTCCCCATCATCTGCCCTATGCCAGACATGAGTTCTGTGCCTTTAGAGCTAGGGCCTACATGTCAATAAGAAACAGATCAGCTATTGAGAGCTCCTTTCTGCTGGAGTTGTCGTTTCTGTATAATAGGGAGGAGAAGCTAAAGCTCAGGGCAGTTTCTTTGCAGAATCTCCTAGTCTGGAGCAGAGCTGGGGTCAGTGTCAGGAGGCCTGACACTGCCAGGCCAGTCTCTCCCAGTAGTGAAGACAGCACCAGACCTTAGAATGATTTAGATTTTAAGGAACTGGTCCAACTAAAGGCCAGTTTCCAAATTAGATGAAGTTGCTTGGAGCCTTGCCCACTGCAAAGACAACTTGTGGCTTGGGTGATGTTGAGACAAAGCCCTTTAACGAGGAAACTATGGGTGGTAGCAAACTCTGTTCCTGCAATCCTAAAGCCAGCCAAGGATCCTCCTGTTGTGCCCAGTTCAGCTGTTGACTCTCCAGCTGCTCCGATGCCCCCGAGGGCTGTTTGCCATGGGGAGAGGAGCAGCTGGCTGCACTCTGTGAAATGCCTGAATTTTCCCAAGATAGCCATTGTCTGTCTGCAGCACCAGCCTCCACCCTACTTGCTCACTCAGCCGTGGCTGATGTGTCTTTAATTAAAGAAGAGGAACAATCTGAGATTTCATTTTCTTTCCTCAAGCGAATTTCCTATTTTCATCATACTTTGTGAGTCCCCCTCACCTTACTTTTGTAGTTCTGCTGTGGGACCTTTAGTTTGTGGTGTGTCTCCTCCAATACAAGGAAGAAACAGGAGAAAAACAGCTTGTTTTGGGCCAGGGAATTAAGATCCTGGGTCAGATGGCTGCTACGGTCATTAACATATTTACATTTTTGCTTAAGAGTCTGGTTGAGGATCAAGGGAGTTAAGGGCGATTGTCATTGAAATGCGGAGGAAACCTTGCATGAAATTGCCGTTAGTGTCCTATTGTCTGGGGGGACGAGGGGGGGCAAACGGCTTCCTCATCCCTGATCACTTGTCTGCCCAAGTGCGTGGGCAGGCAGAAGGAACTGTGCTGAGGGAAGGCACCGTGGTGCCTGTGCTGTGGGAGCTTTGCTCTCAGTGGGGCTGGAGTGAGGCTCAGCACGGCCCTGCTGCTGCCCCCAGGCACTGTCTGTCCTCGGGTGAGACCCTGCTGCTTGGCTGGGCTTGTGGGACAATTGGCCCTGAAGGAGATCGTCATGGATAAATGCATGAAGCGGCTAGCAAAGGTCAGTTGCCTCTTTTATAATTGATGGACACGAGTGGTTTGAGTCTGCTGTCACATGTTTTTGCACTGCTGCAGCATCACCTAGAGTGCCGTGAGCAGTTTTGGGCATCACATTATAAAAAAGACATGAAGCTATTAGAGAGTGTCTAAAGGAGGCCACGAGGATGATGCAGGATCTTGAGGGGAGGCCGTGTGAGGAGTGGCTGAGGTCACTTGGTTTGTCTGGCCTGGAGAAGAAGAGAATGAGGAGAGACCTCACTGTGGTCTTCAACATCCTCATGAGGGGCAGTGAAGGGGCAGGTACTGATCTTATGACCAGTGACAGGACTCAAGGAAACGGCTAGGGCTGAGTCAGGGCAGGTTTAGGTTGGATATCAAGGGGTGGTTGTGCACTGGAGCAGGCTCTCCAGGGCAGTGGTCACACATCAGCACCGAGCCTGTCTGAGTTCAAGAGGCCTTTGGACAACGCTCTCAGGCACATGATGGGATTCTTGGGCTGTCCTGCATAGGGCCAGGAGCTGGACTCGATGATCCTGATGGGTCCATTCTAACTCAGCACATTCTGTGATTCTATGATTTGCCATGTGTAGGACACAGGATATGCAGGATCTGCTCAACCACTTGATTTTTGTGGATAGCAGAAACATTGTTTGAAGCAGTTTGAAGTATTGGTGTGGATTTTGAGTGGTGACAGATGAGATTTTTATATGCTATTTTTATATAGAATTGTTATACAATTTAAAAATTGTCTACACGTAAATCAGAGGACTTCCTTACAGCTGGGGCTGACAATAAAACATTCTGCTCCAGGTTGTGGAAGCTGGGCTCTGACCCTGCCCTGAGGTATTTTAGTTCAGATGTCAGTTGTTCGTTGTTCATCTCTTACTCTCATATTGTTCAGATCCACTGTTTTACTTCAAACTTCTTTCTAATTAGTATCATTAACATAGTGCCAAAAAATAATTATATATAATAACACGGAGGAGAAGAGATTCCATAGCTCAATTACACTGCAGAAAACACCAGCTACCTTCTGCCACTGCTTTGATTTTTGTGGAGCAAGCAGCAAGACTGAGAGCTGAAGGAGGAGTGCTGGTGCCTATTGGTGTGAGAAAGAAGTGTCCTTGGAGCAGATTCACTTGTAGCCACCAGACAGCTACAGCTTCAGCTGTGCCTTTGGAAGCCAGCAGCCAGTAACAGCAACATCCCGAGTGACAGGATGGATCAGCTCTGGCACTAGTGAGTCTGAAGTCATTAGCGTGTCCTTGTGGGCTGCTCTGAAGCTCTGAAGCTGTTGTGTAATTTCTGTTCTTGGTTACAAAATGCTTCTTTTGGAAGGCTTTAAAGAAGAACAAAGTCTGGGGAAAGTGGATTGTGATCTCAGCAGCTCTTTTGTGCTCTGGGGGCCTGTGTGCTTCAGCTCTGTATCTCATCTGCCCTTTGAAGGAATAGCCATGTTCCCTGTGGCTGCAGCCCTTGTTCTTTCCTACAAAGTCCAACAATGAGCACATGGCATGGGGAGAGTCCCACATTTTGGGTGCTGACCCTGGCCCTCGAAGTAGAGAGTTACTTAAGCCTTCAAGGAGCAAATGATTTTGTCTTAGACAAGCTGGGTTCTGACATTTTAAATATCAAGATACAGTTAAAGTGGTGCAGTTAAGTACGATGTTTAGGTCAAATGTTTTTGGGAAACAGGGATGAACAGAGTGGTATCTATGGGGTTGTAGGTCTTAGATCTGTTCACTGAATGACTCACTCCCAGCTCCTACAAACTCCCCTTGAGGAAGGTCATCTCAGATATTGTGCTAATAATACTTCATTTCCTGGGTATGTGTGTCTGGGACTGGGCACCTCCAACAGGCTGGCCTGAGAGTCACAGCAAGAGCCAAAACTCATCAGAGCTGAGCCTGAGTGCAGAAGCCCTGACTTTTGGGGTTGGTTTTAGAGTTTGATCTGTTAACTCAAAGCATCAGAGTGGGCTGGAGTAGGGGAGCTGAACTTCTCCAGGGATTAATATTAAGCCTTTGTTTAACGCTAAACAGCAGATGAAATCCACCTTTGGCTCTGAGTACCAGCTGTCAGGGAGGTACATCCAGGCCACCTCACAAGGGCAGGACAACCTTTGGCAGAGAACAGGAGAGAGTGCCCAGCTCTGACTGTCCACAGGTCACTCGGTTTATCTTGTTTTGTGTAATCCACTTGCCCCAGCAGCTTCCTCCCAGAGGGGCTGCTGCTTTGACAAAAGGCAGGCAGCCCTACTCCAGCAAGGAGCTGTGTCCTCCCCTCCTCAGGTTAGACAGCTCCTCCTCAGCCAAGCAGCGGGGGAGAGCAGAGGAGCAGGACAAAGGTGCTCGGGCCAGAAGGAGATGGAGCCAGATCCTGGCACATGGGCACTGCAGCCTCTAAACAAGCTGCCCATGCCTGAGACTGGTCTGTTTTATAGCTGTTCTGCTCACTGCAGAGCCGTGCCAGCCCTGCTGCTGGCAGGCTGCATCCTCTGCCACATCCTCCTTCCCCTCTCCTCCCTTGCCAAGGCAGCCTTTACTCCACCGTGTCTGATAGAAGGCCCGGCGCCTGCTCAACTTTTGTTCTCCATTAGGAAAGAGCGAGGATTGTCAGGGCCTTTTTGGCTCTGCCAAGGCCGTATTATGTCCCAAATGTTTCCATGAAAAGACTCCCTCCTGACCACCCTGCCCCCTGACAGCCATTCAATCCAGCCAACAAGCTTGATATCATTATCTACAAAAGGAGGCCAGCGAGCACCAGGGTCCTCACAGCCAAGTTTGGGAAATCAAAGGCAAAATCTCCCAGCAACAGAGAGCTGGTAGAGATCAGCCTGCACCAAGGCTAGTGCAGGCTGGTCTGGCAGCTTGCAGCCACTGCTTTTCCAAGCACACAAGAAATGTGCTCGGCATGGTGCCAGCACTGGCTTTGTCAGGGCTGGGGCTGTGCCCTGTGAGCTGGCAGCCCCTCACAGCGTGCCCTAGAGGCCACTTGATCAGTCATAAGTTTGGACAGCCTTGTAAAGGTGTCTCTTTTCATCAATGGCATTTTTAGATTAGCCACTTAGGCTGAGGGAAAACAGTGATGTTTTTGGTCGGAGTGGGATTCACTCCAGGTCTCACCTGGGACTTTCTTCTAATGACTCTGGTTTACGTTCTCAAAATGGCATGTGGCTGCCTTGTCACTTTTAGTTTGACATGGTGTTCATCTGCTTTGCTCCCTGTCCAAAGATTTTCTTTCCCAACTGTCTCAAAATAGCTCTTCAGCAGTGAAAGCACTCACCATAGTGTAGGCATCTGTAGAGGTGATCTGGAAAGGTGACTGTCGGAAACACTGAGCACGGAAAGGGCTTGGGGAGGGATGGCATATTCCTGTGGTACAGTTGTGTTAGGAAATCGAGGAGTAAAACTGTTTTCAGTGCATTTTATCTCACAAACTACATCTCTGGTTTGCTTGATGTTCCAGATAGAAAGAGCCATAAAAAATAAACAAGAGAAATGATGATGCAGAGGGAAGGAAGGTGAAGGGAGCTGACGTAGCTGAAGCCTGGGTGGAGACGGGATGGTGGTGTGGATGGTGGTGCCTGGACTCACCCCTCTCTGCAGCAGGGTGCTTTCCAGTCCCTGGGTGATTGCAGGGCAGTGTCACCAAAGCCTAGAGGAGCCCCCGGGTCTCTGTGGGTGTGCAGCAGGTGATGAATGCATAGGAGGACAGAGTTATGTGTAACGTGGAATTGTTAATTGTGGCACTTTCCCCTCCTATCCCAGTTTGATCCTGACAACACTGGCTACATCAGCACTGAGAAGTTTCGCTCCCTTCTCCAGAGACACGGCTCAGAGCTGGATCCCCACAAGCTGGAGGTCCTGCTAGCCCTGGCAGACAGCAACTCTGAGGGGAGGATCTGCTACCAGGACTTCGTAAACCTGGTGAGTGCTCTGGCTGGCAGGGCTTGTCAGCCCTTGGCTCTGCTTATAACATGGGCTGTGGAGGGACAGTGTCTCTCTCTTTCTCTTTCCCTCCCTCTATTAACACCAGTGTTTGCAGCATCGCATTCTGCATGGACTTGCTGAAGCATTCAGTGGTGACTCAACGCTTCAGCAAGAGTCAAATTGCTTCTGATTTTTCCAGGGAAACAAATTTTCATGGGAAGGAACTGTGGGAGCTGTAAAAAGATCATGAAGCAATGGCTGCTGCTAGTTTAGATGTTTTTGCTCTCAATATCAGTTACTAGCTGCTATAATGAGCCATTTGTTTGCAAGCAGAGGTATGTCAGTCTGGATGTCTCCTGTTTTATCTAGAGATTTCATCACTTCCAGACAAAAATACATAGATAACGTTGTGTTGACGTGCTGGGTGGAGTCATATTGCACTGCTTTAGGCATCAACTCCAACGGGGATAAAGTGTTTCTAGGTCATGTGCATTTTATCCCAGGTGAGGTGTCTCAGAGTGCATGAGTCATGATCTGGATGCCTCTCTATCTCTACTAATGAGTCAATTAGTGAAGGAATCACTCTGTTTCTTGTCAAGACAGTTTGTTGAGTCAACACCATTGTAGACATGTGTTGTCAGATGCCCAGGATGGCTTAGAAATGTTGTTTGCAAGATATCTTGGACACTGGCCATTCAGGGGCTTTGCCTTGTTCTTGCTCTGTTATTGAACACCTGAATCCCAGCAGATTTAGTGCAATATTAAGATAAGCCTGGGTGACAAAGTCAAAGAGCAATGGAAGTTGGTGACATCTCTGAGGTTTCTCTGAAAGCTGGATGTGTCCTTGCTGCAGAGTGTAGTCATTTGCATCTCTGTGTGTTCTGCAGACAATGTGGGGATTTGATCCCTTCATTTGTCACCGTCACTCATGCATGTGTTCTTGGTTTAGAAAGAAAGTGTCTTCCATGTGTCCTGTTTTACCATTAATCAGAAAAGTAAAACATGGCCCAGCTGTCAAGGACTCAGGTCATGACGTCCAGCAGGCTGTGGGCAGTGTCAAGGTGAAGTTACTTCGATGGAATGACATAAACCTGCTGTATGGAACCAGGCTGTCTTGTTAGCCCCTTGCCTGTGTCTAGGTACACAGTAAAATAAATGCAGCAACTCTTAAACAGATCACACAGTGTGAGGTTTTCCTCAGCTCCAGCATAACAGTGTGGTCCTCAGTGCTCAGCAGAGTATTTATAGTAACAGCTGCTGGTTCCACAGTTGGGGATATTCAAAGTACCATGCAAGCATTCACTAATTGGGCTGCACAACACTTAGGTAGCAGGAAGAGGTATCATCGAATTTCTTTGATGGAAATGATGGCCTAGGGCCAGCCAACACATTGGCAACAGGCTTAGGAATAGAACTGGGCTTTTTCCTGTCTCCTCGCTCCAGGGGGCTCGGGAGCAGCACAGGCTAATGAGAGGTAGGTGGGAGGTGAAATGCTTGGACATTCTCCTCCTTTGGGAATAGGGGATCGTGCCAGCTCACTCCCAGCTGATGTCATTTCTGCAAAACAGCAAATTTCCTTCACTACTATGGAATGACTCCTATAAAGAAACCATTGATTTTCCTGTTATCAGCCTTTCTATCCTTGTCTGCATTTTTTGCGCTTTCTAATCAATAGGCCATGCAAATGCCAGAACATTAAACTACTTACAAATAACATCTCTCTTTTCACTTCTCCTCTAATTTTTATTGATTTCCAACAAGCAAACTATTTTTAGGGCTCGTTCTCTTTTCCCTGCCTTTTGAACTTTCTTTTGAACTTCTGGATGGAAAGAAACAGCACAGTTGATACAGAATCACTGTGAAATTAGGGAGTTCCTTCACTTCCTAGCTGTCAATCCTCTGTGTGGAGGTGTTTAAGTGCATGTTTGTTCTTGATGATCATTAGCCCTCTCTGCTTTAAGCTCAGGTTCATTTGTCTATTTCAGTAGCTTAGCAAGAATTGACCTGCTGCCAAAAATCATGATGCTGGGTGTGGGGATGGAAAGGCTGAGCTTTCACGAAACCAGAAGCTTTACAAGCATGGCTCTCTGTATGTATGGTTTTCCTTTTCTCCAGCATCATTATGAACACCAAGAACTCTGCCTGCTCTCTCAAACTCTGTGATCCCCAGCTAAAGGACTGCTATTGTGCAAAGCTGTGTTATCCTCTGATGTCCAAAATGTTTTGTGAACTTCTAGATACATCAAGAATGTAATTAGAGGACTTCTCACCTTAATCCATATCATATCCATACATGTGCCTGTTCTCAACTCAGCAAAGCAACTTAAATTTATGAAGTTGAAAGTTTTAAAATATGATAATAGACCCCAGAAAGCACTCAAGAAATAAATTGAGAAATGAATAAATTCAGGGAAGATGAAAACTCCTGGTGTGATCTGCAAACAGATAAGACACAAAAAAAATCAGATAGGCAACTCATTGGAAATTACTTTTCCTCTGTGTGTATGAAATTCAGCTCATGTAGTTGTAAAACACAATGCTGCAATCATATCCATTTCTGTTTCTGCACTGTGGTTTGTAATAACAGCAGACAGCAGCTTCAGATGGGGTTTCTTATGCTGTGTCTGAGAGTGCAGAGTAACAGAAGTGTTTCCTGTACAAGTGGAGACATCTCGTGCATCCCTGCTGTGTGGTTGCTTTGCAGCATTGTGAAAAGAGATGCAAAGCAAAAATTCTGCCTGTGAACAGCATGGGCCACAGGAGGAGATAATGAACCAAGGTGTTTAACTAACTTTGCTACTTTTAGAGAAGAGGCAAGCCAGGAGGTAATTATGCTTGAGATGGGATTCTTGCTGAACAGCAGTTGCTGTTGGCAGTCCTGGATTACTCCACATAATATCCTGTGAACTGTAATAGAGCTTGCAGGAAGTAGTAAGCTCTAAGACAGAGTTCATGTGACTTGGGAAAAACAAAACACTGCTGCTTCCAACAGAAATGTTTAGCTGTAGCTTTGTAGTAACTTGAAGCTGATGTAGCATTTTAGTAATGAGCAAAATATATTAGCTATTAAATGCACATCCTTTGTTTTCCACATCAAGAATCACCACCTGCTTTGCTCTCCCTGGCCTTGCTGGCTTCTAGGAACAGGCTAATTCTACCTCATTTTCAACGAACAACACATATTTTTGAAGCACTATGTGACGATAATCTGGTCACTCTAATCCAAACATTTCTGGTGCCAGCACACTTTACCCTTCAGAGAAGGATTTCCTTTCATTTTTGTGATTCCCTCTCTGAGTTGCCAGACTGCAAATCCTACCTCTTCAAATAAAGAAATAGAACTGGAGAGGCAGGCTGAGAAATCTGCAGCCTCTGCTCTTCCTCCTCAGGAGTGCCAGATACACAGGTCTCTTGGCCACCAGAGAAGGTGAGAGGAAGATCTTTGCAGGAGTTTCTTACTTCATGCAAGAGGCTGGAACAGGATTAGGTGTTAGTGGAAGGTGTCTTGTGCTATGTGCTGTTGAGCAGGATGTTCAAAGGAGCAGTTACTGTGTCAAAATATTGCTGGAGTCTTAAAAATCAGATAAAATATGGAGGTGAAGGAGATGAAGTGCCTACCCAGAGTCTTACAGTGTGTCTGTGCTGCTGGATGCTGTAGATATACAAAGGTTAAGATTTAGATGCCAGCTGTTCCGTCCTGGGCAGGGGATCTCATTAGGTGTTGGAAGAGAGAGCAGGACTGGCTGAAGGGATAAAATACTTTGAGATTGTGTTACAGTCCACAACCAAAAACAAAAAGTCCAAAGTGGATCCTGGAATGTTTTAAGTGGGAAATGAGCTGGTTCAGTGGAGGGTTTGACTTGCGTTTTACAGCCTCATCAGTCTATAGGAACTCTCTGTACGTCTCATGCTAGAGAAAAAATGTAGAAAAACAACGTATCTCAGTCTAGTTTTAACACATGCCTAGACTTGTAGGACTTTGTAATGCAGTATAGAAAGATACATTAAGATGCACTCTACTCAGGGATGATTAAACCCAAATCTCTTAGATACTGATTGCAAGTAGCAGCAGAAGAGAGAACTTTCTTCCAAATGAACTAGTCTGGCAAATAATCATTATGACAATTACAGTGGAACTTAGCATAGAAATTCCCATCCCTAACCTCAACTGTTTTCCATCACATACAGTTGATATTGAGGAGAGCAATATCAATTTAAAGGGTTGCTTTAATTGTGTACATATCTAAAATGCACACATGAGTAAGAAATGTTATCAAGATTTTTTTTTTAATTGTTTCACAAAATTGGATTTGAATTCATTTCATTGGTGGAATCCTTCCCAGCATCACTGGAAAATGGAACAGGTATAGGGGGTTTGCAGTTTCCAACTCGCTGTGTTTTGACACAATACTATTTGAACCACAGCGTTAGTCTTCTCCTGCAAGCAGTGTTCTTTCAAGTAACCTTGAAATTTGAAAAGTGGTTTACCTTTTCTATTGGAAGTGCTGGAAGGCCTAAGCCTGGCACATTTAATAGGAATCAGGCAAAACCTAGAGCGAGGATAATTTATTTTGTTATTAATAATTTATTTTGTCTCTCCTGCCTCTTTCTTTGAATCCCCAGAGTAAACCACTGCTTGGTCAGACCAAATCAGAATGTTGGTATTTGGTTTTTTTTCCCTTTGATACTGTTTGGGCAAGTGCTACCAGGTTGGCTCGGAGGATGTGAACATCTGTGACAGATGGACTTGATGCTGAGATATGCGTTTTTGGAAAAGCTGTCTCTACCCACATTAGCATTTTGTAGAAGTGTGGGCAGAGGGAAGGAAATAAATGGGAATCTTGAAAGCAAAATTGATTGGAGAGGTTGCATTTGTAAGTAAAGTGGGTTATAAAACTGGAGCTGGCAGAGGCTTTTAAAAAGCTTGTGCTAACTTCTGATTTAGTGTTCTGTGTCTTGGAGGATCAGAGCTGGAGAGCTGAATGCATTGCCTGTCACAGAGCTCTATGTGTTTAAAAATAGCTCAAGACCAGTCTCAAAGATGCCAATACATAATGGGCAGAAATCCATGTTTTTCAAAACCTTCTGAGTGAGGCTGAATAAAACCATAAAAAGGGTACTGTGCCCCACACAAGCCCTGCAATTGAAGATGGGGCAAATACTACATGACTTGGCTATTGATTACCTGGGATAGTCACAGTAGTACAGATATCCAAGGAACAGCGAGGAATTGGTCTGCCAGTGGGAATGGACAACTTCCTTTGCAAGTTGCAGATTATCCTAGAGTAATTTTAGAGTGCCATGTGTGCTAAACAAAAGCAGGGCTTTGTACTTCATCAGAGTTTGCCACTGTCCTACACTAGACACTAAGGACTCATCCTAAATGTTGATGTTTTCAGTGTTGAAGACAGGTTCAGATTTAAGTAGGAAAAAACTTTCCTTTTGCACAGAGGTATCAAATCCAGCCTTTGAGAAGAGCTGTAACACTAAGCTTTGGTTTGTTTTGGTATGGTAATACCAAAGGGCACAGGTGGCAGCACCTGGGTACCAGTCAGCTCAGCTTGGCTGTTTTGCAAGGGAAATTTCTTTCTCTTTGCATAATAACATCTTGCAGGCATGAAGGACTGAGGGAATGCGTTGTTCCCCACTGCTACCTTCTCTCTCCACATACTGTTTGCTGTACCCATCTGCTTGCAGCTTTAATATCACACTCATTAAAGAAGTCCCAGATCAATTGCATGAAGAGAAGTGGGATGGGCTGCCCTGGGCTTCTGGAGCCATAATAATGTGCAGGCCAACAATGGGCCTAATGTTCTTTCAGCTGATGATTAAATACTTGGCTCATAAATACCAATATTATGTAATTCCAAAATCAAGTCAGCAAATTCTGACCATATGCAAGACTCTGTTTGGGGAGATTTGAGTTTTCTAAAGTCAGTCTGAGGAACAAAATAGATTTCTCATCAAGAACTGGTGAGAGCAGCAATAGTGACTTAATCCTCTGTCTGTCCTATGCCCCTCTCCTCCTAGCTTGATTCAAAGGCCTGTGGGGTTATGTAAGTAGGGCCAGGACTCCTGTGTTTGCTTGAGCCCTGGCAGTCAGCTGTGCTGTCGCTTTGGAGATCATCTCCTCCTTGGTGCCTTGGCAATGAGTGCAGGTGGGGACCAGCAGGATGTCTCCTTCCTGAGAGTCCTGATTTTAACAAGGGCTCAGTACATCCACTCACGCACATCTTGTTGGATTGTGGGGGCTTTTCAGCACGTCTGGTACACTCCTAACACTGTGTCTCTGTCTCATTGGGGTGTAAAACCACACCAAGACTGCGGCATGTAGAGGGAGTCTGGACCTTCTTTCCATATCCTTTGCTCTAAAGAAGGTCTGGCAAATATTCTTATGTCCCTTCCATGTTAGCTTCTGTGTGGGGTGTGAAAGGTCCTGTGATTTATTTTCCTCTCTGGAAGACGGAAGGCAGAGCTTTCTGCTGAACTGAAGTCCGGTTTCCCACCTCCTCAGGAGAGCCAGCGGAGGCTTTGGTCATCTGAGATGTGACTCACAGTGATCCTGCAATATTTTGCTCTTAAATCTAAGAAGACCTTTCCCTTCTGTTTTGTTTTTAGTATGTTGAGGAACACTTTCAGAAACGTCATGGTGATGAATTTGCAGTGCCCCGGCTGTTGTCTGGGCTCCATGGGCAGCACAAGCATTATTGCACAGAGGACCCTGGACTGATGGGGCTCTGCTGAGTTCAGGCGACTGAACTGAGCCAGTCCCTTGTGTCAAACTCAACAGTAACAGACGAGTTCAGTGGTGCCTCTGTTCGGATCCTCTGCTCAACGTGATGCTAGGAAATCTTTGTTATGAGCCTAACCGTGGACATCAGCAGCCTTTGTTTCCTGCCCATCTCCCTCAGCAGTCTCTGCGATGACGAGGTGATCATCTGCTGAGGGTGGCCAGCTGTTCTTGATGCTGACCTGCAATGATGATTTTCCTTGACTCTGGAAATGATTCTATTTTCCACTGAAGTGCTGCAGCAGGGAAAAGCACTGACTGTTCTGTGGTAGGGAGGAAATCCCATATATCACTGTAATTGGAATAAGCAGATCAACAGCTCCAGTCAGCTGTCTGGTATCTTCAGGCAAGTTTATAGTTCCAGTGTGAATTTATTCTTGTCTGTAAGAGGGGCAAAGCCAGAGAGAACAGAATGAACTTTGTGGGGGAGCACATGCAGAACATCTCCAAAAGGCTGCTCTGAACTAACCTGGAGGGAGGCTTTCTTCTGTGGACACAGTGAGGGCATTAGGTGGCTCTTTGAAACAGAGGTACATCTCTTGCCTACCAAAAGGCATTTCACACATGCTAAGGAAAGCCTTGGACTGTTCAATGTTTCTCTATGAAAATAATGTCTTTCAATATGAGCAGGCTTTCTTAATGCAACAGAGGACCACCAATAATTTTTTCCCCTCGTCTTCCCTAGTTTTAGATACAGGCTTTTGGATGATAGACTTGAGAAGACTGAGAGAGAGACTTTGTGGACATTTTCTTTTTTCTTCTTTGCCATTTCTGCTTTTTTTTCCAGAAATGTTCTTTTACAAGTGTTTTCTAGATGAATGAAGGAAAGAGTGAGCAAAGGAGAAATACCAAAATGGAGAGAGTTGTTAGGGTAAAACATCTTCTCACTAAAACAACTCACAGACAACAGCAACAACAAATTTTTCCCCAGTTTAAAAAAAATATAAGAACATCAAACGCCTGTCAATGCTCCTCTGTGTTGGAGGGACAGGCTGCAAATGAAGGCTAAGGAGGGATGGGCAGAGTGGGTCACAGTGCCATCACCTCAGATGGCCCCTTGCCCTCCTCCAGTGATTAACAGGAGATGGCTCCCTGCAGTGATTACTGTGTTTAAGCAGCTTGGTCCAGCTTGGAGCAATTCCCTGACTGCCTGGGCACTAAGAGCACAAGCCCTGGGCTTTGCTGGCTTTGGGATATCAGCTGAAACCAGCATGATCCAAGACAACTAGAAGCCAGCACTGCTGAGTGTCATCTCTTGTTTGGTTCTGGGAGGCTGGAGGTGCTGGTGGTTTGAGAGCAGTTAGTTCTCTCAGAAGAAGGACCAGGCTGTCATGTTTGCTTTGCTGCCTGTTAACAGTAGAAGGTCCCCCTGCAGCAGCCTGTGTACACAGTGAGCCTTTGGAGCTTCCTGCCAAAGATTCAGCCAGTACATACAGTGGCTCTAATGCTGCAGGTTTGTTTGACATCGGGGCTAATTAACAATTATCCAAATCTTGGAGCAAGCTCTTTCAGACCTGGTTTGTTCCCCCACCCCCAGCAGGCTGAGCATAACATTCCATCTGCCTAATTTGCAAATGCAATTGCTTTAATTATGCATCCAAACTGGGAAAGTGTATGCTCAAAAAGATAGACAGCTAAATCTATGCATGTAAGGTGATAATGCATATACAAATCAGCTGTAAGCCTGTGCCGTCTCAGAACCTACCCCCTCTGAGGATAACTTATAAAAGAAGCCTTGTAAAGACTTGCAAGCTTACAGGAGCTAAGACAGCCTGTACAGCTGATTAATTTGTTGTTTGTTGCTGTTGCTCAGGCAGTATTGTTTTACACAAAGGGATAATTCTGATAATTTTCTTTGCCCAGAGCTAACTCCTGCCACAAGGGTTAGATGTGCTGTGAAAGTTCCTGCTGCTACATTCGAGAAATTTTCTGCCCCAAGAGCTCAGGGAAGTGTGGTAGAGCAGGGGGAGCAGAGGGAAGGAGGACACAGGAATATGGGTTGTGATAACCAATGGTGAAGACAGTGCACGGAAGGCTGGAAAACGGGCCATAGAGCTCAGCCAGGTGCATCTGAGCCTCTGCTCTGCCTCGCCAGAGTTCTGCCCTGACCTCATTTATTGGCATCATAATGGCAGACTCTGGCACTGGTTTTCCTTGCACCCCAAGTAGGTCACCCTGTGATTGTCCTGACACTCGGTTCCTAAAGCTCAGCCTGCTGGTGGCTCTCCTGCTGCCTGGATCTGGTGCTGCCTAACTGGTGCTATTCTCCCTGATGATTGTGCCAGGCCTTGCTTTGTACTCACAGTTTCTTCCTTTCCCTTTGACCCAGATGAGCAACAAAAGGTCGAACAGTTTCCGCCAAGCCATCCTGCAGGGGAACAGGAGGCTGTGCAGCAAGGCCCTGCTGGAGGAGACGGGGCTGAGCCTCTCGCAGAGGCTGATCCGGCACGTGGCGTACGAGACCCTGCCGCGGGAGATCGACCGCAAGTGGTACTACGACAGCTACACCTGCTGCCCCCCGCCCTGGTTCATGATCACCATCACTATTGTAGAGGCAAGTACCCTCAGGGCCTCCCCAGGAACCTCCCCACACTGCCAAAGGCTCTGCTGGGACACAATCCAGGGTTAGAGAGGGACTCATTCAGACCAGCACAAGGACAGACATGAAGCTGGTGGCCATTTTGGTTGCCTGTTGGGATGTGTTTAAGTGGAGACTGTGGTCTTGTCATTGGAACAATCTGTATATGAGACTACACAATTAGGGAAACTAGACCAAAACTTTTTGGAGTTTTTTTTCCTTTTTGGAGGAGTGAAAACAGGACAGTTCTAGAGAAACTGGTAAGTCAGTGGAATTAGAAGAGAAATTTTTCTACAGCTACCTCTCTTCTGTGAGTGAAGAGAAAAAGGAGGGGAGAGAACCTCTGGGTTAAATATCCTGACCTGCTCATGTGCTGCCCAAATGAGATCTTTGCACATTTGCTGAGTAATGTGCTCAAGTAAGTACAGAGGAGGATATAATATGACACTAATAGCAGGGTGCTGACTGGGAGCAGGTTCCTCTGACTCAGGGGCTGGTGTGTTACAGAAGGCCACATACACAGTGTGTTGCAGGTGCCTCAAAACAGGGAATTTTCATGCTATGTGAAGCTGTCAGATGGGAGAAAAGTTTTTGTATATATGACATTTTTCTCCATTATTTTGAGCTAAAAGGTAATTTTTGGTGAGAAAAGGTATTTGCTAACCAATTAATCTCTCTGCTCTTCTAGGTTGCCTTTTTTCTTTACAATGGAGTGGTCTTAGACAGATTTGTGCTGCAAGTCAGCCACCCCTTGTACCTGAAGAATGCATTACTGTACCATCCCCAGCTTCGGGCCCAGGCTTGGAGGTACCTCACCTACATATTCATGCATGCAGGGTGAGTACTTACAAAGTGGAGATTCCCCACCCTTCAGGTTCCCCAGAGAGAAAGAGGAAGTGACAGAATCAGCTCAGAATTAAGTTTTTTAGACTCATTTATAAATTGTCTGTAAAAATCTGAAGATGTTGTGGAGTGCTGGGCAATGAGGCGCAAACCTTCGCAGCTCTCTGAAGGGACAAGGCAACATAAGGAACTTAACAGATGCTGCTCTTCTCCCCAGCAGTGTTGGGATCACACTTTCCTCTTACTGTGCACTTCCTAAAACCAGGTCAAAGCCCAGTATTCCACTAAAGGAGCTGTGCAGGTGCTAGAACAAGTCTGCAGAGATGCTGGACTGGTATTTAAAAACGGCAGGGTGTGTTTGAGCTAGACTTCCTAGCTGAGGTTGGAAAAGTCAGTTAAATTCCCCGTGCCTGCGACATGTCATCACTTAGTAACATTGTCCCTTCTGTAGGGACTGAGATAATGCCTAGAAGCCTGAGTCAAGCTTGAACTCCCATTTTGTACACACTGTGCAAACACCAGTGTTCCTGAAGAGCTGACAGTCTCGACTGACCAGATGGACAGAGAATGGTCCATCTCACGCAAAATGAAGGTGCACAGTAAAATGAATCCTCCTTCATCCTATGGGAGGTATGTAGCAGACTTGGGAAGAATATACAAAGCGTGGGGATTCTAACTCTGTTCTTCTCAGCTGTGCTAGTCCTCACAAAATTCAAATAGACTTAATTGTGTGATGTTTGTGATGCCATGGTGACGAGTAAGTGTCACTGAAAAGTTCATCCCTGTGCAAAGCATTCTACCCCCTCTGAGCAGTTTCTCAGATCATTGTCTTCACACATTCCTGGCAGATAATTGCAATTTTCCTTAATTCTGTCATTGAAAAATGACAGCAACAAGACTTTTAGCAGTAGTGTAGAGTTTGAAACTGCATAAGGACCCTTTGTTCTTAAATAGAAAGCCTATATTTCCATCAGTCAATGTTCTTCTATGAAAGGCCAGAAAGATCAAGTTGATCTTTTCCTTTTTCCATGTCACTGATGGAAGACATGCTGATGTCTCTTCCCTGCCATGGAATAACTTTCTTGGCGTGTAATTGCCCTGGAGCACAAGATGTGCCCTAGATCTCTGGATAAAAACAGACTCCACCCAAGGGAAGAGTACGAAAAAGTTTTTAGAAGAAACTTCTGAATGTGGCAACGTCAATACTCTGCATGCTGAATCCCTCCAAAGAGCCCATTTTATATGGGTTTCATCCTGCAAGTGGGAACTGCTGGGCTTAGACGTGAGGCTGGTTACGTAAAATAACAAATGGAAATTTCCATCGCTGAGGATATGAGGAAAACTGGGCTTGTAAAAGGAAGAAACACTTGATTTTAATTAATGTTAGTTAATTTGTGTTTGGGCTTTTCTTTTGATGGTGGTGGTGTTTTACTCTATCGCTTCAATAAATGCAGATTGCTTTGGGATGCATTGGAGGAGACACACCTGCACAAGGACAATTTCCCAGCATTAAATGCCTTTCTGTGGCATGCTTTCCTAACCCGTGCCAGGTCACCTTTGTAGCAGGCAGTTCTCTGGCATTCTTCACACTCACTGGCTGAAAAATCTCTCAGGTTTATTTCACCTCTGGCTAGCTCAGAGTGGAGCAATGGAAGGTGGTGAGCAGGGGACTGTCATGATGGATTCCAAGTCCCTTAACTACACAGCCTTCAAAACAATGGAGAGTCCCACTGGAACAATAAACCTCGTGATTTATCTGCAGTATCTGGAGTTAAACTAAATGTTCCTTTATTTCTAACTTCTCTGTGTTAAGCTCCATTCTTGTGAGGAAAACAGATAAATCTTGGAAAGGTAATAATGTTTTTTAGTGGATGCCCATCATTCTCCTCTCATTTTCAAATGAGAGGATAACACAATGCCATGGGTCTATTGTTATCCTGCTTCCAGCTGAGACTTTTAAATGGTAATGTGGACTGCTCCTTAATTTAGTGCACTCGGTCTTTTTTTGAAGAGCAAGTTGCAGCCGGAAGGTGTTTGAGAAGGCGGCAGTTGCTAAGGCTTGGCTGGCTGTGCCTCTAGAAAGATTCCAAAAATGTACAGGCTATGTGTTGGTCCTGATGGAGGGAGCTTTGTCGAGGGCTGAAAAGGCAAAGTTGTAAATTCTGCCCTTCTGTTTTCATGGAAAGCAGACCTTGATATCTGAAGCCCACGCATTTGTATCACTGCCATAACTAATGAATTGCATTGATGTTCAGTCCCATTTGTTTGGTCCCAGGGAAGGAGAAAGTCTTTAATAAATCAATGAAATTGTCATTTCAAGAATGACACATTCAGCACTGGAAAAGAGTAATTATATTTTATGGGTTCTTATTGACTGTGGTGCCTTCAAAGCTCTTAGCATGATGAGGAAGAGAAGTGAATGGGATTGCTCCTGGGAAGTCTTTTAAGAACAGCTGTGAATCAGAGCAGTCACTTCAGAGTCCAGGATAAACTTTGCTGAGCTCTTACAAAAGCTTCCTTTGAAAAATAAGACCCAGTGCTTTGTGTGGAAATGTCAGGTGCCACCTCATGATGTTGACTGTGTGCCAGCCAAACTTCTTCCCTCCCCTCTGTGAAAGGGCGCTTGGATGTTTTGACTTGTCTCTGTGATCTCAGTTTGACCTTTGCTGGTTGTCCCTAATTTAATTCCCTACGTTCTGTGAGCATGCAGGATCAGAACGAGTGCTGACCATGCCCAGTGGCTTCAAAAGGCTTGAGGAAGGTAATAGCTCAGTTGCATGCAGCAGTTTCCTATGATGACAAATTGCAGTGCTGAGTGTATTGTGCAGGAGGGAAATTTAGCTTTGGAGAGAAATTCAATGGAAACAAACTTATTAAGATATCAAGAGAGGATTGTTTCCTGCAGTATCATTTCTAGCACCTTTTTCCAGTCCAACTTTAAATTCTCATTTATAAGACTGTTCTGTCATTACTGTGTTTCACCATCAGTGTTTTTCTCTGCTGTACATGGGAAATTGCTATGGTAACGTGAAAAAGATCAAAACAGTGGAAATGCATATAACTTAAACCAAAGTTTGCTAGTGCCTGCCTGTGAGCAGCCCTTTTCTCGTATAAAATGGGATGTATATTTTCAAGGCATTGGGTACTTTGCTCTCGTTTCCCCAAAAGATGCTGGCCTTCTGTGTTAAGGGTACCACTGTGTCATTTAGATCCATCTGTTTTGTGAGCAGGCTCAGACACTCTTCCTACAAAAATCAGGATACCCTGGGCTCCAGCGAGATGTCACCATTCAATGAGGTCACAGCCCTGCGAGCCCAGGGTAAATCTCAGACACCAGCAGAGTGCTGAGGACCCTGTTCAGGGCCTGGTGCTATTGTTATCTCACAGGAGATCCTGCAGATGGCAAAGACACTGATAAAAATCTGTATAGAGCTTTGAAAAGTGGCAGGACAGTTTTGTTAAGTAGTATTGATTAATGCAAAAGAGAACTTGCTTTGAAACTATTGATTCAGCTCAGGGGAAATCTGCTGCACTGGAGTCTTTACCCAATATGCCCATCTGAGCTGCCCACACTCTGCCTGCAGACTGCAAGTGGTCCTGCACAGTGTGACAGTGGGGCTTTCTGCAAGAGTTCCCTCAGCCCAGCTTTTTCCTTTGTGTTCAACAGGAGTTGGGCTATTGACTGCAATGGGAACAAGGGTGGGTGAAGAGAGAGCATCAGTGAGTACACCTGGGCACCTGAGCAGAGATCAAAATGCCCTCTGCTTCCCATTCTGGCCATCGATGTAGGCTCAGCAGAAAAGGGTGAGGGTCAGACAGCCCATACTGTAAAGCAGCATTATGGCACCAGGAAATGGCAGTTCTCTTGGAACTTCTGTGCTCACCTTGTTCTTGACTTAACAACCACTCCCCATCATGGCAGTGTGATGTGTGCAGGGAAAGGCTGAATCATTAGGAGGGGTGAAGAGAGGAGCAGGTCAAATTTCTGGCTTCTGTTCCAGGCTTTGCTGCCATCTTGCTGCTTTTTTTTTTTGACAAGTCATTTAACTTAAAACAAAGAAAAAATAAAAAATGTCTGACTAAGAACCAAACATTGTATGGGGTCTTTGGCTGAAAGGACCTGGGTGGATACAAAAAAGATAAAAGCAGCAAGGAGGGAAGAAACATTGCAGCTCTGGGTCTGATTTTTTCTGGAAGCTCTGTTTTTCCCAGCATTAGTCTACTTATGTGAAGCAGGCGCTATTTGATTTCCTTTCCAAGATATCTGTGTCTCAGTGGTAGAGAAAGGAGATGTAGAGTTGGAAAAGAGGACAACTGTTGTTTTTCCTTGCTGCAGGATAGAACACCTTGGTCTCAATGTTGTCCTTCAGCTGTTGGTTGGGGTTCCTCTGGAAATGGTGCACGGAGCTGCGAGGATCAGTTTTGTGTACGTTGCAGGAGTTGTGGCAGGTAGGTGACACCTCTGCACGCCCCAGATCAGAAGCAGTGAAAATGGTCTGTGCTGGCTTTTGAGTAGGAGAAATGTTTTGTGACATGCGAGATTAGGAGAGGAGCATTCACTGATCTTCTGTGCATTGAAATCCTTTGGTGGGCTGGACATAGAAAATATGGCACAACTTGACATCTATTTCTATGTAGCCATAGACTCTGTGTTTAGGAGACCTGCTAAAAATGCACCAACTACCTGTTATTTTAAAATAGCCTTGCTTTAGATGATCTTCCTGAATGTGGAGTCATGCTGGTCCTGTGCCAGTTCTTCCTCCATTTGTCCTGTCTGTCACCTTTCTGCAGCCTGAGTAAGCAAGAAGTGTTTGGTCATAGATTGTGAGCAGTGCACAGAAATCTGGAAAATTCATTTAATCATTAAGCCGTGGGGTCTGATTGATTTTTAGTTTGTGCTGAATTGTTTTTATTTATGTTTGGAATTTCCAGCAGTGTGGAGGTGATGGAAGTTAGCTGACAATAGATCAACATCTAATTAAAAGAAGAAGAGTGTGTGAAAACAACCAAGAGCTTTACAGTGGAGCTCAGACAGCGATTGACTGCCTTAGTTCAAGATTTATAGTGTTTGTTTGGTTTTTTCCAGCCACATAATTATTTTTTTTCCATAATAAGCAGATAAAGCCTTTGTAGAATGGGCTGCATTGGGTGCTAATAAATCCTGCATTCCAGGAGAGAGACTGTGGAAAGAATAATTGGACTAGGACACAGGACTAGGCATGGTTCAAACACCAGCACTATTTAATGCAGAGAAAGGAGTTGGCAGAGCAGCTCCACTGTCCCCTGACTGTTATTTTAACAAGCACCAACAAAAATGGTGCCCAATTTGCAACTTTCCAGACATAGCTTTTCTACACAGATACACCTACCAAACCCCAGGGCTTCACTGATATGTTAGCCAGTTATGAAATATTCTTTATTCTTTGTCATGTGCCAGGAGAGAGGGAAATGGATATATTCATGCTGAGGCAATATAAAGATAACTCAGCTCCTAAATAATCAGGAATAGCAGTAAAATGTAGTTAGGCCCCAACTTTTATGGTTCTTTCTCATTTGTCTGGCTTTACTAAGAAGACACATTGAGACTGGAAATTGCGGCACTCAGTGCAGTGTCTGAGGACTTAACTGCAAGTTCTTATTACTCCTTCCTTTATTTCTCATTAACTTTTTCCTTAATGGCAGTGTTTAAGAGCCGACAAGTCTCAGGGCCCTACAAGGAAGGAGGGAGCTGTCAGCAGAGTTGGCTGGTGGATTCTCAGCACTTTCTTGACCTGGAATCAGTTGGGCAATTAGGGAAGAAGTTCATTAGATTCTATACTACTGAGGACTCTCTCAGGATTTGCCAGTGTGTCTTTTTCCCATTCCCACTCATCGCAAAGATCTTCATTATCCCTTCCTTGTGACACCAAATCTGCATTTCCCTCGATCGCTTCAATTATTCTTAAAGTCGGCAATGAAAGGAGCTTTAAGCAGATCCAAGCCTCCAGCTGGGATAAGAAGAAGCAATGTCTGTGTTTGGCTGTATTGTTAGGAGTGGTGCCTTTATGTACTTGACCTGTCATTTTGCTGTCATGTGCCTACTGCCTCCATCCAGGTTATTTTTAACTAGTTTTACTCTGAAGTTTTACAAGTAATAGGCTGTGCTTTGATCAGAGGCCTGGGCTAAGTTACAGGTCCCCAGTTCCTTCTCCCTGTGCAAATATTTTTCTTGCCAACATGGGAGCTACTTCTATTTTGTCTTCAGGTGAGAAACAAAACACAGACATTTGTCTGTCTCCTGCTTCCTTGTTCTTTCAGTCAGGGAATAAATGCCTTTTTTGCAGCACAAGTTTAAAGACACATTGGTGCCTTGCTTGGCTGCTTTTAAAGTAGGTGCAGAGGAATCAATCAGTCACTGCCTTGACAGGACTGAGTTGGCTTCACGAGTCAATCGATTTCCCCCTCCTTCTCTTTGTGTATTCCTGACCTGCAGCAATTAGCACAAACAGGCAGTAGCAGGGACGTAGGGTAGGGGAGAGTGTGTTTATGTGGCTGGCAATTGTCACAAAGCCTTGTTGTTTCCCCCAGGGTCCCTGGCAGTGTCAGTGGCTGACATGAGGGCACCGGTGGTGGGCTCCTCTGGAGGTGTGTATGCTCTTGTCTCCGCTCACCTGGCCAATATCGTGATGGTGAGTACCAGAGTGACCGTCTGACCTCTCGGAGTGAGCCAGGTCAGGTGGCCCAAAGGGGCTGGAAATAAGGCCTGACCCAGCTGTTGGTCATTCAGAGTTTGCCCCAGCTAAGAGTCTTGTCTCAGTGATGTGGTCCTGGAATGGAAATATTACCCTGAACTTGGTGGCTTGGTGCCCTGATGACTGGCAACTTGCCAGGACAAGCTAAAGATGTTGGTAATCCAAGATTTATCAGTGTTCTCCAGGCTATCAGCTCTCCATGCCATGGCTGACAAATGTTCGAAAAGCAGACTGGCTCTGCAGAAGTGCAGATCTGTTTCTGTCTGCATGTGCCATTAATTTTAGTGGGTATCTAAGGAAATTCAGCATTCGATGGATTCACGTGCAGAATATTCCTTATCTCCATTTGTAAAACCCAGACTGAAGCTGAACCCTGGGTGATCTAATGATGCATCTTTTTGCTGTTTCACCTGATGAAATACTTTACAAAGGTGAGTAAATGGCAGCATTGTCATTCCTCTAAGGCTGGAAACAGGAGCTCATCCCCAGCCCTCAGCTAGGTGGTGGTAAAGCCCAGCACAACTGCCCAGGGGACTCTTCAGCTGACACCGGGAAAAAAAGGCTTTGCTGATTGAAGATTCATGTGTGGTGGCCTGTCTGTCCTGTACCAGCAATAGCAGAGCAGAATAACCATAAAAATGAGGATAATGCTCCTCGCCTGGCTCTGAGTGGGAACATAATGTGGGTTGGCTGCTGTAGAAACAGAAGAGCTGTTGTATGGGTGCTGGAAGACGTGTGTGGGTGGTGGTGGTGGAGTCAAGCCTAGAAGAAAACCTTGTACTTGATGCTTGTCTGTAGTGAAGTCAGCAGGCTCCAGCTGCGACCCACAGTGGTGCTGCTCCAGACAGCTTTGTAACAGCTGGGAGCTGGGAAGTGAGAGATTTCCTGAGCAGAATTGGTCTCCTTCACCCTCTTCAAGGTTTTCAGAGCATGAATGAGCTGAGGCTGTTGTCCAAATCAGACAGTTGAGTGGCTGGCAGAGAGGTAGGGAGTGGAGGAGAGGGGCTACCCCTATACCACAGGGTTTCTGCTGGGGAATTGCATTTATATACAGTTGTTTTCAGTGTGATTTGTGTTCCCTGCCACTGTGCCAAGAGAAGCAGGAGGGAGCTTCCTCTGTCTCTCAGGGTGGTAATGCAGACACAGGGGTTTTTTAACACCACAGTTCACAGCGTTAGAGGGGGACATTGGAGGAAATTTTGGTCTGCTTTAGAGGAAGAGACTCTGCCAGAGGTGTGTGGAGAGTCTTCAGCAGTTACCTTCCCAGACTTCTTAAAACATCCCAAAGTGGTCTGTCGTTTCACTACTCATTGGCCAAATTTATTTAGCAATTGCTACCTTAGCATCTTTATTTCTCCATTATCTACTGCCTCTCTTCTCATCTGAAATTATTTTTGCTGCCTTTCCAGTTCTGGTGGAGGGGTTTCTTTGCTTTTCTTTCCCCCCCTTGTCTCCCTGTGCTCACTTGTTACCTAGATGTGATGCTCCTGCATGCTGAAAGACGCTCTGGCTGTTGGATGGCAAAGCTCAGTCTGGCACAGCTGGGGAGAGCAGGGACTGTGGCAGGGAGGGTCTCTGGAATCTTATGTTCCTTTGTGCCTCCTGGCAACCAAAGGAAATGGAAACATTCCTGCTTGGTAAAATAAATATTATTGGAATTAAATATATAAAATAACCAACAGGGGGAAGCAATAAAGCGTGTCACCCCAAGGAAAAGAGTGAGGGGAGGGATTCAAAGCAGCTACATCGAAATGAAAAGTGAAGGAGGTAGCACAGTATTAATCAGCATGAGCTCAGAGCTTTCTGACTGGTTGAGGTCTCTCTGTGGAGAGAGAAAATGAGTTATTTATTTTGTGGAGGTTGCATTTTTGCCATCCCAAGTGCTATTAGAGATAGTCTGAGGAGTTTACAAGCATTCTTTTTGTTTCTTCAGTGTGACAAATAGGGAGCTTTTCACAAGAAACCTGATTATCTTGGTATCTCAGACTGCCTTCAACAGGCAGATTTTCATTTAGTCACTGAATAATAATAATAATGTTGTCAGACATCTGAGTTTCTCGAAACATGATCTCTTTTCCTGCTTTAAAATTTTGTGTAAGTGAAAAAGGAGGAATTTTAATATTTCTCCCACGACTTCTGATGATCATTCAGGTATTTTTATTCCACTATATTGATTAACAACCAAGCCTGAAGACAGGGGAGGCCAAGTCCAGGCTTCTTATGGCACTGTTTCCTTGATATGCTTCTATTGAAGTCTTTGTTGTTTCTCTATGCTCTGCCAAAGATCTGAGCTGCAGAATTTCAGGGAGCCTGAGGCACAGAAAGTGGCATTGAAAAAGCACAGTAGGGCTGGAATGCACTGGGAAGTTGCCTGACAAGTGACAGATCTAAATGTAATATCCCTTCAGGTTTGTGTGCAGCATTACTTTGTTTTCCTTGTCTCTTTTCCAGAACTGGTCAGGAATGAAGTGCCAATTCAAACTGCTGCGCATGGCTGTTGCCTTGATCTGTAGTAAGTACCACACAATGCTTGGCACACGTGCAGCCAGTCCTGTTTTGTTTGTCCTTGTCATCATAGTTCAAGCTGATTCAGAGGGTTTTGACTTCGCAGCAGTTTTGGTAGGAACTTGCATCTGGACCTTCTGGCAGCAGGAACCACATTGCTCTCCACTGCAGATTTTGGCTTTCAACACAAGCATTTGTAAACAAGGATTTGTCATTAGCCAGCATCTGTAGCTTGTGGTGTTTGTGAAGGAGTGGGACTTAAACATCTTCTCTTTGCAGTCTCAAACATGCAGGGCTTTCATAATGATAATACCTGGGTTTCCTAGAGCACGTCTTATCTGGGATGGCAGCAGCATTATACACACACTGATGAATTCATCCAGCCACATCACCAGGGGGGCACAGTAAGGGAAACTAAACCGTGTGTTCATCGCACACAACTGTCTTCAAATTCTAACTCATTTTTGTTATCGTTTTGGTATAGATTTCAGAGGGTGAATATTCCCCAACCTATCTACACTCCCACAAACCCAGACCACTTTGCAGCCGCTGGAGAGACCTCGTGTCTGTGTGCCACAGCCCTGACACAGCCACAGCTTGCCTGTGCTCACCATACAAGGCATTTTCTCCCTCTCTGTCTCCTCAGGGATGCAGTGCTGCCTGCAACATGGACTTTAGAAGGGATAACCTAGACAATTAATTTATTTTTTATTCTTTGTTCCAGTGAGCTTTGAATTTGGAAGAGCCGTGTGGCTGCGATTCCACCCGTCCGCTTACCCCCCGTGCCCCCACCCCAGCTTCATGGCTCACCTGGGAGGGGTCATGGTTGGAATCACCCTGGGTGTCATCATCCTGAGGAACTATGAGCAGAGACTCCAAGATCAGACTTTATGGTGGATCTTCCTTTCTATTTACGTCATTTTTGTCTTGTTTGCCATCTTCTGGAATATTTTTGCCTACAGTCTGTTGGATCTAAAGCTACCTCCCCCTCCCTGAAAACATGGGACAGAAAACTGGAGAGCAGAAGTCATCTGTCAGCTGTGTTAAATGAATGAAGATGAAGGATCTATTTTTGTATTTAACTTAGGGGAGGATGATTCTTCTGAACACATAAGTGTGCTGAAGGAGGTGCTTAAAGATCTCATGAAAGAATGGGCTGATCAGTTTGTTCACAAATTCAGCAGGTACTGGAACTCTGGCTGGCCCTGCAGTTTCTGCCCTGCACCTGGGCACTGACTGCTTGGGTTGTTAGCACACATCAATATTTTCTATGAGATATTTGTATTTTCCAGGTCAGTTCTGGAATTATGGCCAATTGAGTGAATTTGCTCAATGTTACTGAACATTAAAAGGGAAAAAGAGCAGACAGTTACTAATTAGAGACTCACATGGTACTCACAAGGCAGCTTGAGTCTGGTTTCTTTGGACACGTCTGACTGTTCAGCCATACCAGTGCCACTGTCTAATTTACTTGAATGGTTCCTAGGATATTTTAGCCTATGGTGAAACTTGTCTTGCACAACTTTCAAAGGAATCAGCAGAACTTGATCACACAAAGTGATGGAGACTGGTCCTCAACTACAGGTCAAATGAAATTGCACTATAAACATTGGGAATCTTAGTGTTGTGGACACCCAGCCAGAGGTGATTTTACTGTGCATGTTTCACTTGATTTTAAATGATTATTGCCCCCCTCCCCAGCGTGCTGTGGCTAGAGGGTGTGGCTGAGTTGGTTTGGGTTTGGGTTTTTTTTGAGGGATGAAGAAAAGGAGGGCAAATGTTCATTTGGGGTTTTATCAGATGACAATCAGGTGCTGTTTTCTTCTCACTTTTTTTTCTGGCCACGCTGACCTAACACCTGGCCTGCAGTGAGCTCCTAGCAAGGATCTCTACTCTTCCAGCAGGCTCTTACTAGGAAAGTGTGACCATGATCACCTCCAGCAGCCCAGGGTGGGAACTATCCAGTCTTTACAGCCATACAGTCCATTTGGGGTCAAGTCCACTGAAGGCAGTGGAGTTCAATCAGTTTGTATGTAGCACTGGTTTCTCACTGAAGTGGAAAGGGTGTTATTTGCTACAGTGATCATTGTGAAAGGGATAAAACTGGTTTTAAGATGGCTGCTAAATTTTGAGGGTGCCTCGTCCTGAGGGAGTGGATGTTCAGGAGCTCCAAACAGCAGTTAGCTGCAATGATGCCTTTTTCTTTAACACTGCTCAAGCCCAGATTCAGGCAATCTGTAACTGGGCTATGGCACAGTCCATACAGTTGCCTGCACGGACCTGAGGACCACACGGGGACATCTGTAGCACAAGCAATGCTTATAGGTACTCTTCTCTGTAGGGTGCTTATTTTGCTTGACACTTTAGAGAGCTGCCAAATTACAGTCCAGGAATGTGGGTGCCCTCCTTTTCTCTCCCCTTTACCCACCTATTCGATGGTCTGGATAAAGCAGCCATAAAAGTCTCTCCAGACAAGCTCCTCTCTTCCTTTTTTCTCTTTCCTGCTGGTGCCCAGCAGGCTCTTTCACAGCACATCCCACGGGCACCATGGCAGTTGTTTTTGCTCTGTAGAAAAATGTCTCTGTGTTGTGGGCTTTATTCTCTCAGCTGTGCTGTCCATGCTGCCAGATGATACCACAAGCTAGCAGGAGCCTGTCCTTCCAGAGGGAACATCCACAAGTGCTTATCAGCTGCCCCCTTCTTTGCCTCTTATGGAAAAATAACTCTGGGTTGAGGGGTGAAGTTCACTCCCACAGGATGCACTTAGTAAAACTTCTGTTGCCTCAGAAGGAGGGGGGAGAAAATAAGTGTTTCTACAGCCTGGAATAAGCCTTACCTGCAAAAGAAACAATTTTTGCCACCTTTGTGCACAGAAATGGGGTTTCTGAGGGCGACTGCGCTTCTGTTGTTCTGCATGGCCAGTACATTGCTCATGGGCCCTCATGGAGGACCAAGAGGAAGGGATAAGGGCCAGAGCTCTGTTCATTTTGGAGAAGGGATTGGTTCCCTGTGCCATTTTACCTCTGCAGTTTGGGTGCAGATTACAGCAGTCACGAGAGTTCTCACAGATTGTTGCAGGTGCTGGCCCAGTGTCACAGCCATGGATCCCCCTGGGAGCAGCAGGCAGGAAGGAGAGCAGGAGAGAGGAGAGTTCTGACACAGTTAACAAGTAAGGAGCACATTCCTTCCCTCACCTATTGCTAAGCCTTTCTCATTACAGATGCCTTGAAAACAGAGGTGACCAGGAATGGGAGTTCCCCTGAAGTTTTAGGACAGCTTTTAAAATTTTAGTAGAAAATTTCCATTGCTAAAAACCCACAGATTATTTGCCTATAATTTACCAGAGTGCAATATGCACCAATTGACTTTTATTTTTGGTTTCTCAGCTGAAAGCTACTTAGTGCCCATGAGTTTCTCCCCAGTGAAGGTTTCCATGCTCTGAGGTGAAGCAGCAAGGTACAAATTGAAGAGCCACCACTTTCTTGATCAGCTTGATCATGGCCAACATATCTTTGCTCAGCTCAGGAGTGGGAAGGAGCTGAACAGAGTAATCCAGACAGCCTTCCTTGGTCCTTTTTCCATGGATGAATGTAGTTTACATGAACTGGTTGAAAACAGCTCTGAAGTTGATCTTATGACTTGTTCTTTTAAACTGTTGTTCATTTTTCTGACTTCTATTCTGTGTCCCCATACCCTGCCTGAGCAAGTCTACAAACAACCCTGGGGATCAGAAAGGCCAGACTTTAAGGCAGTGTTAGATTTATTGGAGGTGAAGGAATGAAACCCTCTCACATTCCTGCTCATCAGAGCTGAAATCTCCCCCCGTACATGGAGCAGTTTGTGCACAGAGCCTGTTGTCTGCTAAGAATCAATCAGCTCATGGAGCCAGAAGCAGCACAAAGTGCTTAAGCTTTTTAATTATTTTTTTAATCATTAAAATTACAGTGTGAAAACTTTCTATGTTTTTACAGAGTATCATGAAATCCAGTTATGTTATTTTCTAACACAGCCACGAGTGCCACAGTGCCGCAGCACCACAGAGCTAACAGCAGCCAGGCTTTTCTGTTACCTCCAGATGCCCTTGAAGCTGCTGGCTCGTGTTGGAGATGTAATATTCTCCACCCTGCTCATTCATGGTTCCAACCTGTCACAGTCAGCAGTGTGTTCCTGAAGGAGCACCCACTGAGGGACTGGTTTCAGTGATTAGTTGTGGTTTTATTACAGCTGCTTCCAGGATTTTCTGTCAGTCAGATAAAACATAAATCTTTTGAACCTTACGACTGTGCAGTGCTAGAGCAGGAGGCAAGGACTGTCACCAAGGTACAGGTTTGAACAGTGCACCTCGGAGCAAGTTATTTTCTGCTGTGTCCTTGAGTGAGGACACAACACCTGGGGGAGAAAAAAAAGAAAAGCAGCCGTTTGTGTGGTGGATTTGCCTTGCAGTGAGTTCATTGCAGCAGTGGTCCGTGAGGATGAGGAGCAGTGCGGCAGGCGGGGAGCCGGCGGTGCTGGATGCGGAGCTGCCAGGACACCTGCCGGCGGCGGGCAGCAGCGCCGGCCCGGGGACGGGAGGGACAAGTGACTCCCGAAAGAGGAGAACCAAGCAGATCAAAGTCCACGGGGACTGCAAATGGCACCTTTTATTCCTAGATGCTTGGAGACAGGTAGAGATTAGTGTTACACACAGCGGTAATAACATAGGAAGGAGGAGGGAGAGAGTTGTCATGCAGTGATGGGAGAGGAGGTTACCAGAAATAATCTCTGAGTGAGGTGTAGCAGTCATAAAAATGCTGATGAATTTACTTTTGCTGAATTTTTAAGACAACATCTTGTGTCACTGTTTCCCTGTCAGTTGATGAGGAATCTTAGCACTTACGTGGCATATTGTGGTTTTTCACTACTTGCTCCTTTGGCAGTGGGAAGTATGTTATCAACAGGGAAGGGGAAGCTAGAGAAACTGTTACTAGAAATAAAGCTCAGGGATTCTGTATCCCAACACCTTGCTCCTTCTGATGGATTATACTGCCCATGTATTTTAGATCAGATTGGGCCCTTTTGGTGTGAATGGGGCTATGAAGGATGGAATCTGACATGTTCAGAGCTGGTACTAACCTGACAGCTGACTGCTGACCTCACAAGGCTGTTCTCTGCCAGTATTTACTCTCACAGGATCGTGGGTAGGACTTTCACACATTCTTCATTGAGTAAAGAGCTCCGAGTCTGCTCATACAGATTCAAGCTCAGCCCAGTTGCTTTGGAACACCCATCCACTGGCTTTGCCCAAAGTGGAACTGGAGAATGTGAATGTGGCAGTTCAACACCAGCCACCTCTGGGGGCAAGCTGGAACTAGAGAAGCCAGGCCAGCACCTCTGAATTTTGCTGCTCCCCTGCTCCCCTTACAGTGGTGGTTCTCTGCAGTGCTTTGTGTGGTAGAACTCAAAGATTCCTTCTCTAATCACGGATGCCAAGAGCTGGTTATAAAGGACTAACAGTGCATTTTGCAGCTCTGTAAAAAAAGAGTCACACTTAAGACAGAAACCAAGCTTATTTAAAGGTAAATGTATTTTAATGTCACCATTAATCATTGGCTTTTAATTGGAAAAGCTTTCTAATGAGGTATTTCTAAAATGCCAGTAGGAGTACAGAAAATTTATGTTTCAGGGTACTTTACAACACAGAGCACAAAATATTCCCAATGATTTAAGTAGCTGAAGTACCTTATTTTCAGCGAGCTTGATAGACACATTGTCACTGACTCTCTCCTGACTCCCACAGTGTCTGTTCAGTTTGCAAATAAAGCCAGATTTATGCAGCTTTTCCTCTGCTTACACTGCTAATGCTAACAACACATCCAAGTGTTAAACACAAAGCACTAAACTATGTAATTTTCTGCCTTAAAATACTGAACAAATGGTACTTTCCCTGTGAAGGGCTAGTAAAACAAAATGATATTTGCAAGGTAAGATGCTATTGTATGTTTCCAAATATTTTTGTATTGTGTACATTCTGTATATTTTTGTTGTGACAATATTATTTGAGCGCAGAATCCATTAAATTTTTTTTTGGTGGTGGTTTTTTTGTTTTCTGTTTATTTTTTTTTTGGTAATAAAATTGAGTTGTTCTATATCACATACCAAAAAAGCAACCAAGAAAGAACTTTCAAGGACAGTTCTGTAAGTTTGTCTACAGTTAACACGGTATTTAACAAAAGAGCTCTTTGTTTGGAGCTCTGCGCTTGTAATCTTCTAATAATGACATTGGTAACTCATTTTTATGTCTGCCTAACAGATAAAGGGGCGAGTGAACTGCAGCTTCATTTCTCCATGAGATCTAATGAGGATGCAGGACTTGCTTGGGACTTGTATGGAAGTCCAGGTGTTGTCCCACGTTTTGGCAGCTGTCCCTTCAGTGCAGTTGTGACCTCAGAACTGCAGGGAAGTTGATGACCAAGTACATTTGAGTACTTTTTTTACTGGGGAGGAGGGTTGTGCTCTTTTAATGTCAGGCTCTACTGAATGTTTTCAAATCTCAGAGCCAACACGCATCTCTTGAATCAAGAGTGGAAAAAAAACATATCCAGAAAGTTCTGCAGTAAACCTCCAAATGATTAAAATAAAAATCCTTCTACCGATGTGGAAGGGGGAGGCTTATTTTGAAAAATAAGTTGTGTTTTTGTTGGGAAACACTGGGTTAAAGTGTAATTTATAGGAATGAAGATGTATGTAGGAGCCGTTCCTGTCAGATGTGCCTAAGGGAGGCAGATCACTGATATCACGTGTGGGACTCAGCTCTTGCTGTCAGTTCTCTGCACTGAACTGAGCTTTCCAAGACTCTCAAATCTCTCAATTAGCTGAGGACTTTCTGCAAGAAGGTAAGGTGGGTTTTGTCAGTTTTTGTCAATTAATACAAGTGTTACTGCCTACTAGTACCCTACACTCTTCTTGCTACCTGTTCTTCACATCCAACTTATTTAAGCTGAGCTCTTTCTTGTGTCCTGATCAGCCAAAAAACTGAACAATCAATGCTCCAACTTTGCTAGAAATGTACAGGAGCAACAAAGGGTGACATGTTTTATTGAGTGGTGCTGCTGTACTCACTCATGAAAGAAAACACTTGTTACTTCTCAGAGCTCCTGCAAATGACTGAATGAGGGGTTTGTTTTCTTTCACACTACTTTTCTTGTTTGACCTGCCCAAATACATTTTGTCACCTTGGTTGCTAATACCACACTTGCAGCTCCTCTGCATTGATGGATAAAGGGTTCTATACAGGAGACATCAAGGACCACACTCATTGACAATTTATAGGCACACTGTTGAGGTTTTGAATGTGTTTTATTGTCATCCTTATTATAGGTTCAACGTGACGGTGTCACAGGAAAGCAGCAACTTCTGCCATCACAGTACAGAGCATGGGCACAAGTCACACAGAACCATGTTAGTTACAGTCACTGGTTCGGGGGGAGTTGTTCAAACACCCTCTGCTGCAAAGGGAACCAACAGGGAATTTTACTTGTATCAGGTTTGCAGAAATTGCCCTCTTTCTAAGGTTACTCAAGAGACTTTGTGAGTTTTTATTCCAGCTGTAGACAGAGATTTCCTTCAGGTATTCTGCTGCCTGTGTGTCCCATGATGTGGGTATGGATTCATTGCTGAAATACAGAGAAATGTTTTAAAGTGTGAGCAATTAATTTGGAAGTTAATTTACTTCAAATTCTGAAGAAGTGTTATTATTAAATGTGGCAACTTTTTAGTTTCTTCATGATTGAAAAACATAAAATTATTTACAGTTACGCAAAACTGTAATATAAGAACATACAAAGAAGGTCTTGATCACACTTCAGGCTAAGGAAGAAGGAGATACATCAAATAGCTTGGGAGTTTCAGATACCTGCTGTGTGTATGTATGCAACAGGTATCTGAAACTATAGATACCTATGTGTATAGGTAACTATGTGTAACTATAGGTACCTATGTGTACCTATATATGTGTATCTGCCACACATGCAGGCACATACAAGCTGATGACTGCAGTGGTTCAGTCCTAAGGCAGCTCTGTTTCATACCAATTAACAACCTGTTTATCCAGCAGCAGCAGAGCAAACCACCAGTCTGAAAGCAGAAACCAGCTACGGGCTTGTTACCTAGGTTCTCTTATCTCAACTAATATGATTAATTCATTTATTATCTAGCTCTATCCAGATGTTTGCGCTTCTTTATTAAAACAAAGTAGTCAGATCGAAATGATTTTTAAAATTTTAAATATTTAAAACAGTGAAATGCTTGCCAGGTAAGGGATTTGGGTTTGGTTTTGCAGTGACTGTAAAAATCAAATGTCATGATTTCCTCAGAACAGGAGCAAGTCAGCTGGAGAATCTGAAAACTCTGCAGGAATTTATATTCTCTGATATTTACACATTAAAAAAGCTCATACTGCTTTGTCTAAAACCAAGAAAAGGCAGATGAAACTGCAACTAAGGTTTGAGTTGGGCAATACTTTTAAATATAAATTAAAAATCCTGCAATAGCTGCACAGAAGAAATTAATGATTTATACGTAAGATAATTTTAAGCCACTGATGTTTCCCTCATGAATTCCTCCAGGACGGTCACTACATTCCTGGCTTCTGGCATTTCTGCATGTTCTACTTTCACAATCTTCAGCAGGATGTCTCCACTGCCACAGTTCTTCAGGAACAGGTAGCACTTGAACAAGGCATAGTGGTTCATTTCAGCCTGGCGGATAAACCTCTTCAGGTTGTTAACGTCCTGGATAGCCTGGGGAAAGAGTAGCAGAGCGTTTTCTTATCCTCCCACATGGAACAAAAACACACGATCGTGGAAAATAATGGACAAATAGCAGGAGAAGCAAAAGCATTTCCAATAGAAATTTTGTATTGCTACTTAAGAGTAATGTAAGAATTGAATATTGTCTTGGATGCATATTACAGCTTTTACTGTAATGATGCAAAATGTGTGGACACAACATGATGTGTCCAACTTGGAGCAAGAATTCTCATATTATGGCAGCTCACTTAGGAAGTGTTAACTACTGAACCCATGGTACCAGTGACATGAGACTGTGTGTGCAAGGCTCAGATTAATATTTGAAGAAAACAAACAACAACAACAAAAAGGTGGGTCTTACTTTAAATTTGAGAAAACACTTTTGGAGCATTCACTGGAGAAACTTTCACACTACTTTACAGCTGTTCTTGTCAACTACAGTAAGCCAGCCCTCAAATCAAGCTTCAGAGTTCATCAGTTAATAACATATAGACATCATAATAACCTAAAACTTATATTCACTGCAGAATAATATTTTGCATATAGTATTTGTTCCTTCAGTAACCCTAATGTCTTCTTCAAGTCTTTAACACATATGAACAGGTACCTTCAATTTAAAGTTTTCCAAAATCTGCCGGAAGAGAAATGGATTTCCACCTTCAGCACCATTCACAAAAGCCTGCATCCAATCCTCACAGAATCTGTTGCTTCCTGTTAAATGTTCAGGAACACAGAGAAGAGATGAGAAAAAGCAAATGAGCTCAAGAAAAATATACAGCTGCATTCACCTGGTTTAATCACTCATACATAACAACTGATAGCAATATACCTGGGCCAGGAAATAAGGAAAAACAGTACATATGGGAAAGAAAACAAACACAGCTACAGCGATTACACAAACTGTGTTCTGATTGTTGAATCTCTTTTCCCAACATTTGTCAAAACCACAACAGGAAAAAAAAGTTTTGCAGATTCCCTGAATTGTCCAAGTCATACTTTCGTGGTCACAAACTGAATGCACTGTGGATTTTATTACCAAGCATTTTCAGCCCAGAGTTTCAGTGTGTGTGGTGTAACAAACTACTCTGGTACGTCACAGGAAAACAGGTGTTCTTGTTTCCAGCCAGAACCCAAACTTCCTGGGCAGGACCCTATAAGCTTCTGAAAATCCTCAACTGCCTCTAAAGTCACAGCTCTCAGCAGCTGATGGATCCAAGGGAGCCACATGAAGTGTTCACAGCTGTCATCTCACCTGCATTATGCAGCTGGGGCTGAGGTCCACTGCAGTCTATAACCATGGACTTGTGCTGTTCCTCCGTCATGGCGATGCACAGGGAGGTCATTGTGCCTTCCTGGACAAGTCCTTGGAGGCTGGCAGCTGCCAGGAACCTGACACAGAAAGCTCTTGTCAACTGCTTGCTCCTTTGCAACTCCTGGACACCAAGGTGACTGTCATACACAGAAGCCAAGTTACTCAAAGGTTCGTTGGTCTCAAAATATCTTTACCTGCTGATGTCCTTTTCTGTTCTTTCATCTGCATTTTTGACTTCTACAGGAGTGTAACTCAGAGCCTTAAACAAAAAAAGAAACAAGAAGGAAAAAAAAGGAAAAAACTGGATGCAACTTCAGTATTACTTTTGTTGCTATATTGCAGTTCCAAGCAATAAATTCATAATGTGGTATTTTAAAATCTGTTCTTGTCAAGGCAGTACTCTGTATTGTAGTCACTGCAGCTGGTTTTGCACACAGAAGAAATTCAGCAGTTACACTCTATTAGCTATTCCATCCAGAGCCTCCTCAAACTCAGGGACTAGAGCTAGGATTAGTCTCTTTTCTGTTTCCAGTGAATTACACAAGGCACATACACAATATAACACCCCTTTTCATTCAGAGCAATTATAGCATGGACAGCCTGCTCATGCTATTTCTAATTTTCTTATTCTAATTTCAGCATGGACACCATTAGGTAATTGGGTTTTTTTAAACTGATAGAAGAAATTGTTATGTGCTTCTTCAGCAATAAGCAGGGGAAAAGTACTTGCTCTGAATTAAAAAGAAAAAAAAAGAAAAAGAAAAAAGAAACAAAGAAAACACAATCAAAAAAAGGAAGAAAAAAGGGTTTTCATTTAGTCCTGCTGGGAAAGCAAATGCAAGAAATATTTTAACCATGCTGGGGTCACTGAGATGCCTTCTGGAGGTTTTTTAGCTACCCAGTTGTAAATACACTTACAGCATGTAGCAGAGAGGCAAGTTTGTCCTGAAAGAGCTGCACGACCCTCTGAATAGGACAGATGGCATCTTCAAACCACCTCCTCAGGTAGGGGCTAACACAGGTCTCCAGGTTTTTTTGCTGTAACAAGTAAAAACATAAAAAACTTTAACTACAAATTAGATTTCTACACAAATAGAAGTTTATTAATAATCTACTCAACCTAAGATATTTGGATGTCGGAGCCTTCTTAATCTCAAACCACAGGGAACTAAAAATAATGAGTTTGACATTTAAAGACTCACTTTATCAGCAATGAAAGGCTCTGCATTTTAAGAAATAGCCAGAACTGTAATATTATGGCATATATTAAGTGAATACCATGCAACAGCAGATGGGATGACAGAGACTTAAAATGCAGAACTTCCACTAGAAAAATGTGACAAGAAACCCACAAATGTCCTTTCTTAACATTCAGAACTGGTAAGAATCGAGGTGGACATTGATAACTTCCTTGTAGACCATTACCTTTTATTAGTTATTCTTCTCTCCAAAATTAACTGTAAGTGACCTCTAAGAGACTTATGACTAACACAAAAAAGTCCCCCCTTTCTTTTTTTCCTTTTGACCTGTGTGGCTGATAGCACCTTAGACATTCATTGTACTACAGTGAGTCAAGTACCTCTCCCAGTGTTCAATACTGGTACTTAAAACACCTATTTTGCCTCTATAGATAAGATCTTCCAGATTGTTTTAGCAATTAATCTGCAAAAATATTAATTTTCACCACTTAAAAAAAAAATTAGGTTTTACCTCCAAATCAAGATTTATCTTCAGATTTTGAATGTATTTGTCCAACTCAAGTCTGAAAGTATCTTCTTAAGGAAAACAAGATGCATCAGTTAAGACCTGCATTTTTTCCTTTCAGTATATGGCTGTTAGTGACATTTTCAGTTACTGGAAGGTGTACACAAACGAGCTGATTTCAAGTAGAAACAGACAAAATGACAAGATAATTTTTACATCATCTCCCTCTCCCTACTGGTAAAGAAAGTTAAAGGTAAGGATATAGTTCCAGACCTTTCTCTGAGCCACCTAAGAAACAAACCACATATTCTGGAGCATTGATGTCTGATTCCAATGTTGCCATTTCCAGAAGACTTTCTTGTTGGAAACGACAGTAGTAACAACCAACTTTACCTTCTGGTATGCTATAAAAAAAGAAGAAAAAAGAAAATAATTACTTTCTTCCAGATACATCACAAAAAATAAGTGCAAAAAGCAGACATAGATGATTTCTGAGGTAATTTTAACTGCTAGCACTGGTGGCTCCTGTGGCCATATGTAGAGCTCTTAGACCTTCTCTTTTTTCTTCTGTATGATCAGAGTAGTTTAAAAGGAAATAATCACAAACCTATGTAGTATTTTTTAAGTATTCAAACAGTAAATTATTGAAAACAATATTTTTCTAAAAGCTACATAAAAAAAGGAAAGTGCCACTGTGTAAGGCTGTTATTAACAGCAGCAACAGACTGAGAACACGGAATCAGGATTAAACCTAAGTGCAGCAGCAGGCAGGCAAGATGTGCAGTGCTGCCAATGTTCCTTACAGTTCTCATTCACCAATTATTTCAAAAATTTACCTCAGCCCTACTGATGCTACATTCCCCATTCCTTCAAACAGGGCTCCTTTCGTAAGACGCTTAGCGATGAAACTGCGCAACTCCGTCTCTGCTTCAGCTGGTAAGTTGGTGTCCAGCAAGGAGAGGCTTTAAAAACCAGAAGAAATCATTACCCAAAGGCAAATGTTATTGTTTTGTGTCTCTCAACATGTGCAGAACCTGCCTCTAGCAGGGCGGGCCCTGTGATCTCTCTGGTGACAGCCAAGGCAGCTCTGGGACTTTTGGCCCATCATGAGCACTCAGTGGTTTGCCCGCTCACCAGGAGTCAGAGTTGTGGTGTCAGCTCAGGCTGACCTTCCCAGCAGCTACGGACAAGATACTGCCCTCTTTCTTCCTATGTTTCCCAAACTGTAATACAGAGTTTAAGGAAAGATGTCCATTAAAAGTTAATAAATTTCTGTTATATGTTACCTCCATGAAGAACTAAGTCAATACAGCAATATCAAGTACTAGGAGCAAAGAAAAGAGAGTTCAAGAGGGATGATAGTTTCTGTTTAATGCATTATTTAAGTTCTGTATGTGTCCACTCCCCAGGTATTCCAGAAGAAGTGCCATGAGGACTCCAGAATGCTTTCACGGGGGGTTGTGTTTTAAAAGGACTGCAGAGGACTTAACAATGATCTGACAACAATATGGCAAAGACTTCAAATCGGGATGTTCCCGTGATTGTGCTGTCCTGCCGGCCGGCTTTACCTGAAGTCTTCGGTGGAGGGTGTGTGTGCCACGGCGCCGCCGGCACTGCCATCCCCGCCGGCGGCTCCCTGCTGCGCGGACCTGGAACCCAAGTGATTCCCGGGAGTGAGTTTACAGCCCTGACACGCAACAGGGCTGCGGCAGGGAAAAGGCACAGCCCGAGGGAGATTAAAAGCAGGAGCGGGGAATCGGTGCATTATGGGAGGGAAAGAATCTCACTGGGCGGGGGGGATAAAGGGAATTCAGGGAGCTGGGAATGGCCGAGGCCTTGGCACGGCCTCCCCGCGGGGGGANTTCATCGCCGTCCGGCAGCGCCGGCAGCATCGCGGCCCCAGCCCCGCCTGTGCCGCGGGGAGCCACCGGGCTGCGCTGCCACCCCGCCCCGCCGGCTGTGCCGTGAGCCCGCCCCGGGGCCCGCCGCTGGGAGGAGCTTGCGGAGCGCACGGGCCGTGTCCTCACCCCACCGAGAGCGGCATCGGCCCATGCGGAAACGGCTCCGGCTGCTGCGGCTCCTCCGTTTGTGTAATGCATAGAAAGATGCAGTACAGGAGCCGCAGTGCCTCTGTCAGTACAAGTAATCCTTCAAAAGCCGGTCACTGACTTAACGGCAGGACCTGCTCAAATCACATCTCAGAATCATAGAATGGTTTGGATTGGAAGGGGATTTGGCAGGATTAGCCATGCTGTCAGTTTTTTAAAAAGTTCTGTTTCTGAAATGCTTTGTTAAAACGGCACATTTGTTAGCTCGGCCTTGTAGGTACCAGGTAGTTACAAAATCACAATCACAGAATCGTTGGGGTTGGAAGGGACCTCTGGAGATCATGCAGTCCAACCCCCCTGGCATGGCACGGAGCAGGTGACACAGGAACACATCCAGGTGGGTGTGGAATGTCTCCAGAGAGGGAGACTCCACAATCTCTCTCCTGTTGCAGACAAGCCCCGTGGGGAGCAGCTGTGACCCCCAGCTACAGCAGGGCCAGGCCAAAAGGTTGGATGTGGGTGATGGTTGGACTTGATGATCTTAGAGGTCTTTTCCAACCTTAATGGTTCTGTGATTCTCTTCTAGGCAGCTGGTGGACCTGTGGTGAGCTCGAGAGACATGGGAGTAACACAGACACACACCCCGATGGATTGTCACTGTAACAAGAGGGACCAGCCCCCCGCCAGGTGCAGGTAGCTGAGGATAGTGATGGCTCAACACGTTTCAGTCGGTTTTATTGTGTTCTCTGTGTGCCGGGCTCCCCCACATGCCATGGCCTCGCTGTCAGCACCCAGCAACACAGGCACAGCCAGCACCAGAACGCTGCGCACAGTGGTTGGTCTCAGCGATGATGTCTGTGTAACTCAAGTCACACCAACAAAATGCTTATATAGCTTGGGTTATAAGATATCTATGTAACCTTAATATCAATATAACCCAAATCATGACCTTTTATCAATGTGACTTAAAGAATATCAGTATAACCTTAAACATAGCTTTTTATACTTATGTAGTCTGAATCATAGCTTTTACTTATATAGCCTGAATCATAGCTTCTACACCTATAACTTGATGCTTATAACTTTTGATACCCATATAATCTAATATGAATAACTTTTTATACAATGTAGTAGCTAGTATGTAGCTAACTAGTTGCTTATGTGCAGAATAAAGAAAGAAAAAAAAAAAGAAGAAAGAGATAACTTAGCAGGTGTATAGCTTTAGAGATAAGTAAGTATAGTACTAATGAGAAATTGGCAAGCCAAAGCCAATTATCCACAAAACAAAGAATTTAGACCGGTTAAGACCGGACAAACCAAAGAGCATCATAACTGCGCATGCCTCGAAGACAAAGTTGAAAAGTTCAAGTGCGAAGAAGACTTTAGAAGCCTTCATCAAAGACCCCCGAAGACCCCCGAATTGGGGAGGTGCATGCGCAGTGCAAAGAGTTATCTAATACCCATGAGATCATGCTATGTAAATTAGTTCCGGCGCGTATGTGATGATGCTGTAATGACACAGCAACCTTTAGTGAAATGTTACTGTATAAATATGCCACCGCACTTGACAAGGGTGGGTGAGTTAGGAGGAGATATCCCCCTCACCACCAGCGCTGCAATAAACAAATACCTGCTCTATAGACATCGGTCTATGGGGATTTATTTCCAGCCTATCTTTCGGGCATCAGCGACACCGGCTTCTAACCCAGTAACATTTAGTGGGGAAAACACAGTTTCTCTGTGACATGAAACACAAAGACGAGCAACAATTTAGATTAGAAGGAAGCTCTTTGCTCTGAGAGTGCTGAGGCCCTGGCACAGGTTGTCCAGAGCAGCTGTGACTGCACCATCCCTGAAGTACTCAAGCTCAGGTTGGACATGACTTGGAGCAACCTGGTCTAGTGGACGGTGTCCCTGCCCATGGCAGAGGGGTGAAACGGGATGGGCTTTAAGGTCCCTCCCGACTCAAATCACTCCGTGACTGTGTTACTGTGTGACACACACAGGTGCCTCAGGCAGAGCACCCACAGCCCCGACTGGACAAAATGGCGGCGGCGACCTGAGGCGCCACGGGAGAGCCCAGTGGGGACGCCCGCGAGCGCGTCACGTGGGCGCCCCCCAACCCTGCTGGCGCGGTGTATTCTGGGAGTTCGGAGGCGGCAGCGGCGCCTGAGGGACCGCGGCCGCCATTTTGTGCCTCTCGCTCGGTGCTGGGCGGTCGCGCGGGCTGTGCGGCTCTGAGGGAGCGCTCGGCTCTCCTGCTCTCTAGGTCGGGACGACGCCGCCATGGGCCGTAAGAAGAAGAAGCAGCTGAAGCCTTGGTGCTGGTATCCTTCTATGTGGGACGCGATGGGTGCGGAGAGCTGGGTGGGGGAGGGGAGCGGCCTGGCGCGATCGGGGCTCGGTCCCTGCTCGGTCCCGTTCCGTCTCGTCCCGAGATGGGGCTCAGCCCTTCTCCCCCCGCCCGTTACGGTTTGTCTCGGTGCTTGGCCCTGTTCCGTCCCTGTGCTCCTCGGGATGGGGCCCGGTCCGTGCCCTTCCTGTGCTCCCCACCCCCCGCGCGGCCTCAGGCCCGCTCCCGTCGCCCTCGCCGAGGCCGCGGCCTCCCGCCCGCTCCCTAAAGCCGGGACAGTGGGAAATGGAAAATGGTCTTTATCCCCCGTGAGGGAGGATGTTAAAGGGAGAAAATCTTGCTACTAATAAATGCATTTATTCGCGGAGGGGGGTGGATGTGGTTAAAATAGAATTTTTGAAAACTTTTTTTTCCTTTGTGACGGGGGGAGCTTTCAATTTGTAATTGCTGCATCATGATCAGGTTTAATTTTTCAGTATCTAGAAATACTGGTGGATTTTCATTTGCTCACTGCTTCAGAATGTGCTCACTGTTGTGGAGTGATTACAAATTTACCTTTTATCTCTCTCTAATGCTTCTGTCCTCTAGAATTGTTTAATAAAGAAATTTAAAAGGTGCTCCAAGGTGTTTTACCATTTTGTCTTGAAAGGCATCTGTGCTTGTTTTAGATGGTAATATATTTCACGTTTTGTTGGAAGCAAGGGAAACATTGTGTTAGCAATGTTAACATTGTGTTAATAATAAATAGTAAATGTGTATTTGTCTCACTTAGGAAGATGTGTGTAGAGTGTTTGCTGAAATACCGTGCTGACCCACAGAAACGAAATGCGGTTTGCCTCTTCTGTTGCCTAGATGCCCAAACAGTTCTTTGCTTGAAATATTTCTTTTTAAAAGCAGAGAATTCTTCAGTGACTGCAGCAAATTATGCTGTGTCAGAAAAATTGATAGCTGGATAACTGAAAGAGGAAGGGAATTTTAAACTAAAACCTTTGTTCTCTTTTGTGATTGGTAGTTACTGGTAATTGATTAAAGAGGCACTTCTGAGTCATTTACATAATTTCCCTTTTGCTGATTTCAAGTCTGTTTCTCCTTTAATGCTTTAGCAGCGTTCACACCCTTGAAGAGAAAAATAGGTAGGACTTGAAAACCATGAGTCAAACAATATGGAATCAAATTATTCTGATTGCATGCAGACACCTTCCCAGTTTTGTACCTGTGTAAAGAGGGATATCCTGGATTGTAGGAGGGTGTTTGGTTTCAGACATCCATGAAATATTTATCACACTTTGAATGCTCAGAGATGCTTCTTGTGCCTTTCTTTTGCTTCAAGAAAAATCACACGGGTGCTAATTACCTTAGTTCTATCTAGAAAGTCACTTCCAGGATTAAATGTTTCCTTAACAGTCTTCAACAGGTATTGTAATAGGGATTTCGATGATGAAAAGATCCTTATACAGCATCAAAAAGCAAAGCACTTTAAATGCCATATATGTCATAAGAAACTGTATACAGGACCTGGTTTAGCTATACACTGCATGCAGGTAAGGAGTTTTTGATTTACATGAGCCTTTCCTTACAGTATCTAAAATTTAAAGGAATAATGACCTTAAAAAGTTGGGGGTTGGGGGCTTCCAGAGTCTTTAAAACTGGTGAGAAAAAGACAGCAATGGCCTGTTTGCAGCACAGGAGTCCTGCTGTGTCAGCAGTCAGATGGCCACTGTGCAGCAGAGATCTTTGCTGGGAGTTCTGTAGGAGTGAAGGAATTGTGCTGCCTTGGTTTATGTAAGCTGGTTTTAGGGGTAATCGTAGTTACCAGAGATTAAGAAGCACAGATCAAGAAAATGCTTGGCCAGAGAGATTATTCCTGTTAAGGATGTTCCTTTTCTGTTTTGAAACTGCCTGAAGAACACAGAGAATTTACCCTGAACTGTAGTCAGCAGGATTTGTTTGGGTTTTTTTCTTTAGGTACATAAAGAAACAATAGATGCTGTTCCAAATGCTATTCCCGGAAGAACAGACATTGAACTGGAAATTTATGGGATGGAAGGCATTCCAGAAAAAGATATGGAGGAACGGAGGAGGTTACTTGAACAAAAAACTCAGGGTAAGGTGTAATGTGGCTGCTTGTCTGTTATTTCCCCGGTCTGTTCCTTACTCAGCTGTGGCACTCAGTGAGGGTGGGATTTAGCGCGTTCTCTGACGGCAGCTCCAGGCATGTGGGAGGCTGGGAGGGATTTTTCCTTTCCTGCTCAGAAGTAGCTTTGTGCCAGAGCAGCTACAACAATTACCTAATGAATATGGGCATGGTGATTTATTTGTGAGGGTAAGAGGAGGAAAGGCTGGAGGTAAAAATATACTGATGATTGCCAAATGCTTCATTTTCATTGCTGTTCAAGTATACCTTTGGGTGAACTGCTTTGGTGTATGCTGGACAGCATGACATTGACACGAGGGCAGATCCCTCTGTATGTTCAGGGTCATGGCAGTGTGAGTCATGTTCCATCCCTTTATTTGTGGCTGTAGGTAGGCTCACACAGCATTCTTTCTTTGTATTTCTGTGACTTTTTGAACACTGATAAGGTTTGAGTTTTGCTAGTGCTGTTCCACCTAGAATACCCCAGGTAAAATTAATTTCATAGAATATAGTTTGTGTTCACGTTGACCACATGCATTGTAATTGTACTGTCTGCAGAGAGCCAGAAAAAGAAGCAACAGGATGATTCTGATGAGTATGAAGATGATGAGTCTGCAGCTTCAACTTCATTTCAACCCCAGCAAGTTCAGCCACAGCAGGGGTACATTCCCCCAATGGCACAGCCGGGTTTGCCTCCTGTGCCAGGTGCACCAGGGATGCCTCCAGGTGAGAGGGTGTGTTAGGTGGTTACTGAAAACCTCAGTAGGAACATGAACTGCTGCTTGTATACTGAGAAACTGCCCTTCTAGCACTGGGGTCACAGAATAGTTCTGGGAGGTGCAGATAAGCAGTTTCTTAATTTTCTTCCCCTGTTCTGTGCATGAGCATGTCTTCCTTGGTGGACTAGATTCAGATACCTAATGCTAGCATGTAGATTGAAGGCATGTGATAGTGAGACAGATGAGTGCTTCAAACAGAAGTCTACCAGTGGTATTTGTTTGTGGTATTTATAAAAGGATTTTGGACACAGGGCAGAAAGGCTGCTGTGTATTAAAGACTGCTAACACAGAACAGGCTGTTCATACACAGGCCACAGATACAGTGAGGAGAGAATTTTCATCAGTGAGTGAAAAATGGTCTCTCCTTGTAATGTGATGTCTTCTTCGGAGACTACTAAGCAAATTCACAATCTTGCAGGGCTGAGAACAATCAATCAAAGTCAGATTTGCAGATAGTATTTATATTGCGTTGTTTGTAAGCAATATTGTTTCAAAACCCAATCTTTTAGATCTTCCTGTAAGCATTTATTCAGTGTAAACTTACTAGATGACATTTGTTAGCAACTGTATGTTATCAGAGTTGTTGAAAATCTATTTTTCTTTTAAGGTATACCACCATTAATGGCAGGTGTTCCACCTATGATGCCTGGAATGCCTCCAGTTATGCCTGGAATGCCACCTGGGTGAGTAGCAAAAAAGATTTAATATTACGTGTTCATACTGTGCATTTTAAAGTGTCACAGAAAAAGTAATTAAAAAATGTACATAGAGAATGGTGAACTCTGTCACCTAAATGTTAAGACTAACCCAAGAACTGGATGGCTGTAAACCAACATGTAAATATGGCCAAACTGGGTTTATGTATAAAGTACGTTGCCTTTCTCCTGACTTAATAATTATTAAGTAGTAGTATATTAATATAAAATTTTGTTGTGTTGGTTTAGAGCCTTCTGTGAGCCACTGTTCCCCTGTGTATTGCACATATGTTGTGCATCTGGTTATCAGTCATTAGCTTAACAGGAAAAAAAGTACTGGATAGTTTATATTTTTCTTGTATTTTGGGCAAAAGATGTTGGTTTTTATGCTTGTTTGGGGTTGACACCATACCCTATCACAATGTGTTTGGAAATTCACAGTTAGAATTTTGATTTTGTCATAAATTTTCACAGATTACATCAACAGAGAAAATACATGCAGTCATTTTGTGGTGGAAACATGTAAGCATCTCATTAATGTAATTCTAGGTACATTCATTATGCCATTTTATGTCATGTTTTTGATAAGCTGGAAATTGTTTTACTGAAAACCTTTGAATATTGCCTAAGAATATTTGGGGAAGATGTCTAGCTAGGTTTTGTTACTGTATAATATGTGAAGTTTAAATGCTTTTATCCAAATGAATGTTACAAAACTGTATGTGAAATGCATTCTACAAAGTATTAACCAGATAGACCCTTAGAGACTTAAAGCCTCTCTGGAGCCAGAGCTTGAACAGCTCCATGTGATCCTTCACACTGCAGGATATACTGCAGGAACTCAGTTTAGTCTAAGCCTTAAAGTTCTCTGAGGTGAAAGGTTCTCTTCTGAGACATAAATATTGAGTTAACAATCTTTGAATTTAAAAATTATGTCATAGTTGAACATGGTGTGGATGCTCATCAGGACTTTAGCTTTTCTGGGTGGAAACTCAACAGAATTTAATCAGGTTGTCTGGCACTTGGTCCTCATTAAATTCCTTGTTAACTTCAGGTGAATGTTATGTCACCTGTAAAAACACAGATGAATTTGCCAAAACTTGATTGCATTTCCATTTAAGAGAAGAGGGTGGTGTTGCATTTTGCTGTTGTCTATTTTAATCTAAAATTTTGCTTACTTAACCTGATTAACTTTTGTTTAAAAATGACCAAAGAATTAGGAAGCAACTTGGTTTTAGCGTGACACCAGTTCTAGCACTATCTGCAGTTTCTCAGGAAGTCATTCTTCTGGGGCAGCAAGCAGTGGGCATCCAGCACTTGGTTTTGATGTCGGCTGGGTGGCAAGACTGACTTTGCCTTTTCCAGCCAAAAAAGGAGTGATGGGTCTGTGTTCCCAGTCATTGCTGCTTCTGTGGGGCCTGTTCCCTGTGTAGCAGTGATAAGTTGAGAGCAGAAATCAGCCTTTCCTGAATGAATGCTCACCTTTTCATGTGATTTGATCTGAAAACAGCAGAGGTGAAGGTGTCTCGACTCTGCCATACAAACAGAAACTGCTTCTTAGTGGGGTTTTGGTTTGTACTTGAGTGCTGCAGATCGGCTTACCTTGCTCACTAAAGTAATAAACATTCCTGTATTTTGTTTCCCTAATCAGTTTTTGAATGGCTGCAAAAAATTAAGCAAACTTAAGCTACACTTGTTTGTTCCCTGTAAAGAGCTCATACATATTAATCTGGGAAAAGAAACCAAACCCATTTTTAGTATAGAGAAAAAATGTGTTGCAATGAAGACTTCTCATATTAAAAAACCAAAATCCCACTTTATCATTAGTGTATGGAGTGTTTACTGTAATTGAAACTCCAGAAGCATTCTTGCCCTATGGTCTCTGCTTTTGTCAATATTTTTTGGATAGTTCTACAGCTTTGGGTTATCTGCCAGTCAGTGTCAGAGAGGTGTAATAGCAGATGAACAGCGATTGTAGTGTGATTGGAGGTAGCTGGTTTTCCTCCATTCAGACTTCATGAGCGTACTGAGATCAGATTCTAGGAACACTCTGCAGCAGCTAGTGGTCTGAGAGAGATTTCAAGAGACACCAGTTCTGGAAATCTCATGATAGAGGAAGTGAGATCTTGAGAAATTAAAGTTCAAATAAAAAGTGTTTGGGGTTTTGGATGTTGGGTTATGTTTTGGTTTTATTCTTGTCGAGTCAGTTGGCTTGGAATTGCCTCTGTTGAGAGCTTCTTGAAATTATTTACCACTATTTTTTATCTAATACAGGTATTGCCAATTGTCTTAACAGTTTATCTTGAGTGTTCATACCAGTGCTCATTTTCTGTTTCATAGGATGATGCCGATGGGTGGAATGATGCCTCCTGGGCCAGGAATCCCACCTCTTATGCCTGGTATGCCACCAGGTAGGTCAGGGTTGTCGAACTCGTACTATGGTGAGAGTTAAATTATATTTATTTATTTCCACTTAAGATTTAGTATTTATATAAAGAACATACAGACTTATGCCACCACCCACCACCTTGATGTGGTTGGATTGCCACAGAAGCCACTCTTGTGCAGACTGGTTGATTTATGGCTTCTGATTATAAATAATTATTTGAGTTTTATACCGTTGTTAAAATAAAAAATAGAATATAGTTTTTTGTTTTATTGCACTTTCTCACACTGTTGTGTTGCTTAGTCTCTCTTCATCCCTTTTTTTAATGTCTGTGGCTGCAGCTGGAAAATAGTAATGATTGACTGTGGGGAAAGTGGGGAATAATGTTGGTGGTTTACCCAACTAATGAACCTGCAGTGTGAAGAAACTTAGCTGAATTTTTGGTCTCTTACCATAGCTGGAAGAGATGTTTCTTGAGCTTGTGCAGCTCTTAAGCAGCCCTAAGTTCCTTGAGTGTTCCACCTGACTAGCATCTGTGTGGTGATGATCTGAGGTTTGCTGGTTTGCTTGATGGAGCCCATGGGAGCTGTTAACATCCCACCTGACCCTCTCCTAGAGCTCCACTCACACAAAGTGCAGGTGCTGTGGTGACAATACACAATGTACCAACCCACTTTACTGGTGACCCCAGCAAAGCTGGCAGTGTTTCAGTCACAGTTCTGCTACTGTTCAGAAACCACTCAATGTCTCTTTGATTTTGTAACTGTCTCATCCATGCTCTTGGCAGTGTAGGTGCAGTGTGTCAGAAACAGTTACTGCATTAATTGTATTGGTTTATTGAGAGCATAAACTTCATTATTGAAGCTTTAGTAGAAAATAACTTAATCCAGCATTGCTCTGAAGTGTTTGAGGTTACTGCCTATGCATGGACATTGACTGGTGACTGCTGGCATTACCCTTTGTCATGTTTTATTTTACTGTTGTCTTAAAAATGCATCTTCCTGGTGGGAAACTTTGTTCTAAGGAACACTGGGAACGGGATTGTTTTAAGGACTATTTTTTGTTCCTGGAGCCTGATCCGTCGCCCACTGTTTGTGGTTTGTAGGGATGCCCCCGCCTGTTGGGCCTCGGCCTGGCATGCCTCCAATGACACAAGCACAGCCTGTTACAGCTCCAGGCATTCTGAACCGGCCTCCAGCTCCTGCTGCAACGGCACCGACCCCGCAACCTCCAGTTACTAAACCACTCTTCCCAAGCGCAGGGCAGGTAAGGTGTCCCAGAGCCTGGAATCTTGTGTTATATTCTTCGGTAGTGCCTGTTTGTTATTGAGGAGGCCCAAGAAATGACTGGTTAAGTTTTTTGCTTGGGTTGATGTTTAATTCAGTGTAGTGCTTGAATGAATTTTAAAGATTCTTTTGTTTGTTTTAAAACAGCTGTGAAACCAGATAGAAGTTCTGTAAGGACTGGGGAAGAAAGGAGTAGGCAAAATGCTCTTTAACGCCTTCAGTTTGTTGTTCCTAAGGGAACTTTGGATGGGTAAAGAGATGTATTAGCTACAGGAATCTGATTGCATGGAACTCTATCTAAAATTTCCAAATTAAAAATCTTGACGTGACTTGTTCTCAACTGTTCTCATAATGGGCTCTCTACTGATAAATGGAAGAATTTATTCTGTAGTCTTGTTGAACTGGTTAAGCATTGCCTGAGTTAGGAGATTTTTTTAACTTCAAAAAGTTTAGGAGTAAGTCAGCGTAGTGAAAAGTTCATTTCAATATTTTGGGGAGGGAAGTGGGGAATTGATAGTGGCTGGTGACCTCTTCCCTTTGAATGCACTCGTGTGTAGGTCCTGGAGTTCTTACTTGCTTTCCAGTATGTTGCAGAAGCCTTTGTAGTGAACTATTTGTGTTTTGGGCTTCTGCAGGGAAGATACATGTTTACCAAAATACAGCCCTTTCATAAGAAAGGGCTTAGTATAAGAAACCCTTTCATCTGGATACTTTCCACCCATTTGTTTGGAGACTTTTCACTGTTTCCTTTCTTTTATACTACAGATGGGGACACCTGTCACAAGCTCAAGTGCAGCTTCCTCCAATTCAGAAAGTCTGTCAGCATCTTCTAACGCTCTGTTTCCTAGCACAGCACAAGTACGCAGGAAGTCACAGTTTAAAACAAATTGCTTTTCAACTTAACCCTTTGGACCGTTCTGTAAAATCTAAAATTGACTAAACATCTTCAGATAATTTCTGTTCTATTCCTGATTATGTTTAGCTGGTAAAACTGCAGAGTCCTTGATTATGAGTTGCATCTTACCAGAAACAAGCATGTCAAAGTGCCCAATTTTTCTTAGTGTGAAAGAATGAAATGTTATATCCTGGTTCTAAAGGGTTAAAAGAGCATGAAAGCAGTTAAATGCATTTTAGTGGGCAGTGGTTAGCTTGATGCATGGTGAAGGCTTTTTAGTTTCTGTTGTTTAATATGGCACATCATAATGTAGGAAATTTTTAATTTGCATTATGTGCAAAACGGTAACATTTTTTGTTTTGATGGGGAAGTTCAGATAATTGTAAATATGCAGTGACTAGAAACAAAAGCATTCTCTCATAACTAAAGGTTTGTTTTGGAGATTGCTGGGTCTTTAGAGACAGCTTTGTAAAACAGACTTTTACAGGGTGTTTGTAACAGAAGAGTAGGAGAGATGAAATGTTGAAATCTGTAGTTCCATTGATTCTTCATTCATGAATAAGGTTAGACATAGTAGATAAACAGTACTTTGTGAAAATACTGCAATATGTTTATAGAAAGAACACTTAAAGCCCTGCCACAATAGAGCTTTCTTAAATAAATATTTGCTTAAAATATTTCTTAAATACCTAATTTTAATGAATACTAGCACTTTGAGCTGTACTCTAAACTAAGGGTTGCTAAAGTATGTTAATTTAGTGAAAGAATAATAAATTTATACTTAGAGGCTCCTAAAAATAGTGATTCAGGAAAGATTTACACATTTGCCAAATGCAGTATTTGAGATAAAATAGTGGGGTGGTTTTTTCTTTGTTGTTCCTTTGTTGTGGCTTTTGACCTGCAAATTTTAGACTTTCTAGTGTGTGTGTGTGTGTGTGTATATGTGTACATACTGGGGTTTATTTTGCCTTGTTTTCAGTTGCTCTAGTACGCAATAAGGCTGAACTTTACTTTTGTCAAGCTTGTTATAATTATGTATCTCACTGGAAGATTTTAGAAGTCTAACAGACATCATTTAAGCTTCCTTATGCTTTGAGAAATAAATACTGACCTGTCTCTGTGTTTCACAGGCTGCAGCAGCTGTGCCAGGGCCGGTTGGTACCGATTTCAAACCTTTGAATTCTACACCTGCAACAACAACGGAACCCCCCAAACCGACATTCCCTGCTTACACACAGTCTACAGCCTCAACCACTAGCACGACAAACAGTACTGCAGCTAAACCAGCTACATCTATCACAAGTAAGCCTGCTACCCTCACAACAACCAGTGCAACCAGTAAGTTGATCCATCCAGATGAGGATATATCACTGGTAAGTTAAAACACTTTCATTGTCTTACTGAAAAATGTGATTTGTGCTGATATGGCAGATTAGATGGAATTTCATCTCTGCTCTGCATTATGTGTATTTTAATAACGGTGAGAGTGCAAACTGTGCAGAACTAACGTAACTGAGAGAACTTCTTTGATTGTGAAGTGATGACTGGCATATTGCAGTTATCATGCTGCAGTCTAAGCCTTAGTTTTGGTGCTGGTGGGAAACCTCTCAACCCGAAATACAATTTGGACTTTTACTTCATGTGACTTGAAGTTAACTAGGTCTGGGTAATGAGTGTAGAACAAAAGACTGAACAGTTCGAAGTTGTTTTGATGCTCTTACAGCAATTCGAAATACGGAATTTATGGATGCAACAAATGAACCTTAATTTCAGTTCAGAGATCTTTAGATTTGTGTTCAGTTTTGTCTTAGCTTTTTAAGAGAAAAAGGCTTTATTCAGCTGGGGGAAGGGGAGAATTTGAGTTCCATGCAGAATGCTTGATTGGCCCATATTAGGGCAGAAAGTCTGCAGAAAGCGGGGAAAATCCAAGTGTTACTGTGTAATGTTACTAATAGTCTTTGAATTAGTAAGGTAGTTAAATAGTGTAGTACCTGAAATCTACTTTGTTGCACCTCTGTTTACTTTGTTTTTGGTGGCTAACACAATGTGTTGTGGTTGTCTCTTCTGGTTTTAGGAAGAGAGAAGGGCACAGTTGCCTAAATACCAGCGCAATCTTCCTCGACCAGGACAGGCTTCCCTGGGTAATCCACCAGTTGGACCAATTGGAGGTATGATGCCACCACAGCCAGGAATTCCTCCACAACAACAAGGAATGAGACCTCCCATGCCACCTCATGGTAATCATAAGTTTCCCAGCATTCTGTTTTTGAAACGATTTGTGAGGTTGCCTATGCTGGCAGGGAGGGGTGAAGCTTTTCACAAAACACACTTCTCACTATTTTCAAAAAAATAAAAAAAATATTCTTTGCATCTTAACTGTTCTGTTTGTAGGTCAGTATGGTGCTCATCACCAGGGCATGCCAGGATATCTTCCTGGAGCAATGCCTCCATACGGTCAGGGACCTCCGATGGTGCCCCCGTACCAGAGTGGACCTCCTCGCCCTCCGATGGGAATGAGACCGCCCGTAATGTCGCAAGGTGGCCGCTACTGATGCTCCTACTCACGCTCTAATAGGTTTGGAGATTAAACCTTTTCTCATCTTGTGCTGTTAATATAGCCGAGCTTCCGTCAGTTAAGGCTTCATTGTGACTTTAAAAAAATAAGTATCTTCCCACATGCAAGGAGCTATTGGACATTCTTATTTTACATGGGAAAAATTATTTGGAATAATAACAGGAACTTTTCCTGATGTTGCAATTTATACTGTATGGCTTCTTTTTCATGTTTCATCTAGGTTTTTAGAAGTGAAGTATAGTAAATATGGTTCGTTAAATTGTGAAGGCGCTGGAATTACATGAACATACCACCTTAAAGGCAAGTTCTGTAACGTTATGTTGCTATTTGTGAAATGATGCCTTCACAGCACTTCAAGTGCTGTTGGACTTCACGTCCCCAACATAGTTTGGTGAGGGCTGTAACTGTTCCCAACTACTTGTACATTAAAGTCTGAACTTGTAACAATATTTAATGTATTTAGAGTTCCTCCTGTTCCAGGGTTTAAGTAAACTGACCCACTAAGGTCATGTGACTTTTCTGTACTGTTATAAACTTCATTGTAATAAAAGAGGAGAAAAATTTATATGCCTTTTTATTCGTGACCAGCTGTGGACAACTGCCTGAAAGGTTTGTACAGATGCATGCCGTGGTAGCCATTGGTGTAATGAACACAATTATTGGTGCTGTTTTGATAAAGTCTGAATTCCTTGTTCTAAAAAGTCACTCCTTAGCTGTACGTCTGAGTAGACAAAGACCTGTACACTTATTAACTGACTCCTCAAAAGTGAGGCCGCAGGAGGCACATCCTAACTCCTGGTTGTAACTTCTCTTAACGCGTATGTTTCTTTATTTGTGCTTTCTTGTCCTCAATAAATTTTAAATGATTTCTAGTCCTGGCACTTGCTTGTAGAATGTGAAGAGGCTCTAAGATACATCCTAGTGCCAGGTGTGTCCCATTAGTTCGCTCTGCAACTGACTCTTTTTAATATGCAAATGGAGATGAATTTTAGGAGCCCTTTAGGTGAAGATTTCTAGAAGCTTAGGTGCATGGCACATGGGTGAGTGACTTCCAGTTGATGTATTGAAGTTGACCTGCAAAAGAGAAATAGTAGCTTAACCCTGTTAATGCACAGAAGAGGCAAAGCTGGCAAGAGTAAGATGTTATATGCTGTGGTTTTACTTTAAATGTTCAGGATTTCGTATTTTGGCAGTCTCTAAAAGGTGAACCATCTGTAACCATCTGTTGTGTGCTATGATCAGATGTTGTCTGAGTTTTCTTGAGCCATTCAATGAAAGTTTCTGGAGTAAGAGACCTTTTTATCAAAGAGAGGTCTTCCCTCTATGAATTAGTAATTTCTCTGTTTATAAGAGTAGAGTGATAAGTTCCTGTTAAGGTTGTAATTTCTTAATGTCTGACATCGTGTGCTCCTGTGTTATACCTCTGATGAGAATGTAGAGGGAAACTTTTTGAAGGGGAGGGAAGTGAGAGCTTCTCTGGCCTCTTCTCAAAGGGGAAAAAAAAGTGGTGAATTTTTTCATTTGCAGGTCAACTTTAAATACATGTTCCAGCCTCAAGCCTTATCTGCAATTTAATTAATGGGGATATCTCTTCTTTAGGGTAGAGTAGAAAGATGATCAGCATTTTTGTGTCATTATGTTCATAGATGTTTTTGTAAATGGTGGAAGTTTTTCACTTAATTATAATAGCGAGCATTATGGCTCTGTTTCTTGCAAGTCTTGGGGTTTTTTAGCTGCACTAAAATAGTTCATGTGGCTTTTTTCTGTGTTGTCTCTTAAAAGTGCAAAAACACAGTACAGCTAAAATACTACAGTGTCTCAGCTTCTGACCTGGGGTCACAGAATGTCTCAAAAACACTAGAGCATCCAGTGCAATCTAGTTACAGCTGAATGGCCTTAGTTTAACCATTAAGAATTGCCAGGCACTTTTTTCTGAAGTGTTTAGCAGTTTTCAGACCATAACTCCAAGCCTCTGTTGAGAAGCAGTTCTCCCTGATCACTGAAATCTACTGATCACCTGTCAGATGTGCAGTATTTGGCTTGCAAATGTGCTGAGTGCGCCTCGATGTCAATTCTTTTGTTAGCTCTTCATTTTGCTTTAGACATAAGTCTAACAGATAAAACTTGTTTTGCTGAGGCAATGCTTTTATGCTCTGGTTTTCTTCTGTTTACCTAATTAGGATAATTACAAAACACTGGAGAGATTTTTACAATGTCTTATATTTGTCCTTTTTGTAATATTACACCTAAAATTCATACATTATAAAGTGATCTTAACTACTGCTTGTAAAAATATAGAACTTCTTGCTTTTTCTGAAGATCATATTGCTGCTCTAAGGATGCTTTGCCCTCCTGCCCCAGTCAAGTGAATTCCTTCTCCTTTTGGTGTCTTTCTGTAACTTTCCGTATGTTGTTTTCAGACCCCTCCTTCTCCTGGGATAAAATCTTATTGCATGTACTGTTAACTCAGCATATTCTGCAAGTTGTATTAATTGAGTTTCACTCTTTTAAACAGTGAATGTCTTGTTCTGATAATGGTACCATTTTGTAGCTAATACTGCATAGACTTCAAGCTTAAATGCTTTTTGAGATCGGTCTTTCCTTAGTAGTAATGTTATGAAAATCCCTCGAGTAAGTACTGCCACATACATTTCATTGGTACTTGCATACAAGCAGGTGAACAATTTTTCCATGATTTTCACGTGGGTACTTAACTTTCCTGCTCCTATCCTCCCTGTGCAATAAGAGCTGTGATGTGGCTGCCTTTAGTCTTCAGTTACTCTTGTCTCTTGTGTGATTCTTCTGTAAACAGGCAGGTGTTTCAGTGCCTGTGTTGTCTGTTGGTCCCTGCCTTCATTTCTTTGGGTACTGCTTCTTAATGTTCAGAGAGTTGGATTTATGGTGTATTTACCCCAAACCAGTAAAACTACTTTGAATGTAATAGTTGCTTGTGTAAAGACTAAGACTTGGTTTAGAGTACCAAGTGTGATCAACATAGCTGTGCCAGCAAAATCCCTGATGTACTGCAGCCATGAGAACAGGGTTTTGGCTTTAGTTAATCTCTCCCTTGAAAGAGATTGCAGAAGCCTTTATGATTACATAAAGCATATCTTTTATAGCTGTTGCAGGACTCCAGTGATGTAATTACATAGGCAGAAGCTTTGGTTTTCAGTTGTTGCTTAAATTTGCCATGGCAGATCTTGCAGTAAAACTAACACTTGCAAGTGCATTTTGAGCAGTCTTAAAATTGCAATGTAATGCAAATGTTGAACACAAAAGATTAGGCTACAAGAACATTTCAGACACAGGTGGGAAAGTACATTTAACAAAAAAAAAAGCCAGAATTGATAGCATCTAGGACTTGTGTAGAAGGTTCAAAATTACTTTATGTGTGGTCTCACAATATCGTAATAAGTGGCTGATCTTTAGGGCAAAATGGATGAGACTGGCATGAAAGAACCTTGAAAAAGCCTGGGTTAGTTTTTTAGAAGTCTTTCTCTGACTCTTTCATACTGCCATTAGAGCTTTCTGCCTTTGGCAAAGTTGCTCTAAATAAAATTCTACTTACCTGGCATATGTGGAGTGAAAATTTCTTCTGAAACTTTTGGATTACTTTTTTTTTTTCTTCCACAGGTGAGATTTTAGGTGCTGCTAATAAATTTGAGGCTGGGCTGTATATGTAATAACAGTGGATAACTATTCCTCGCTCTGTGCATGCATGGGAGAATATAAACAAGCTTCTAGAAACACATTCAGCTGCATCTGCCTTCTGTGGTTTCTGTGTCAGTATTTTAATCCATGGAGCACTTGAGCAGTCCCTACACAGAACAGGATAACTTACTCTGTTAAAACATAGATAAAATTGAATGGGATAGATAACCTACAGTTATTTTATAGGAATCAAAGAATTCTGCATACAAGATAAAAAATAAAATACCAAGATTACTTCAGTTTTGTGAACAGCAAGAAGGGCATTATGACCGTCAGTTAAATTAAGACTCTGATACACCAGTCCATGGGCTGGGGCCACAATTCAAAATGGTAACTGATGGCACTTCTTGGTAAATGTCTTAATAATTGTACTGGTCTAGTTTCTACATAAACACTAAGACAAGGGTGAACATTTTCAGTGGCTGATGGAATCTTTGACTCAACTTTTCGTGAACTAGTACAACAAATACTATCAGTTAAGGGAAAAATGCCCCAAGACAACTGACTGACGTTCCATTGATCAAGATACAAAGCAAAACAAACTGTCCAATTCAGAAATAGCTACCAACTGCAAAAAATACTATTTGGGCCTAACAAAAGAGGTGCTATAGCAGTCATTTTCTTTTGTTTGCTTGATCACTGGAATTTTGTTAATTTTGAATGCATGTCTTTCACTTAATTGGGTCATGTTTTTTCTAAAATTTAAATTTTTCTTCTTCCTATAGCCCTGCCATAGGACAGGCTGAGGCAGAGTCTCAGTGTTGCCCTGTTCAGTCTGAGGCAAGTGGGATTTATTTTATTCATTCTGGGGGCTTTCACAGCTTTATGGCTGTTGGATATTTATGTCCCCAAACTTGCAGCAAGTTTGGTGAAGGCCCCTAAATTTATTTTAATTTAGGTTTTTTATTCTCTTTTGGTAGATGGGCTCTATATTAATATTTATCTTTTTATTATCACTGTATTTTTAAGAGTCTTAAGGGGAGGGAACCTGTTTTAAGATGTGTGGGTACCTTTTCTCTTAATGGAATGCATTTCCTTTGAGGCTGCTCAGGTAGTCCTTAAGCCACACTGCCCCTCCCCATCTTTCCCTGCATTGCATTTGTGCTGTATTTAGGTTTGGGTTTGGTAGTGTTGACTTTGTGTAGTCTCTGAATTAGTGGCATGTAAATACCAATTATTAATGTTTTCTCTTCTGGGGAGATGTATCTACTGAAGAGCTTAAATAAAATAGGTTTTAACTAGTAAGCTAATTGCTAAGAAATTGTGTAGCCCAAATTACAGAATGCCGTTTATTTGAAGAAGGTTGAGATGTTAATACTGCTGTGTGTGAGCTGCACCTCAACAAATATTAATGTAGAGCCCTGGGAAGAAATAGAGATCAGATCCAAGTTGGTAACAGAGAATAGAAGCGTGAGAAATCAAAATTCCAGGTTTTTCAATTTGCCAGTTTCAGGGAGAACCTCTCCCTCAATCTCTCAAATACACCAAATTTGAGAGTATTTTGACTATTGCAACAATAATAAAAGTTGAAAAACTTTTTTTTGAAACCTTGTGAAATTCTGTTGCATATTCAAAATTTGCTTTGTTATGTTTAAGTTCCTTCTTTTACACAGTGACTAGCAAAAATTTCTACCCTTTGTGAAGAAAGAGCTGCTCACTCTGTTGCAGATCCATTGGTCTTGAATGCTTGAGGTTGCTTAAAGACAACTTCAGCTTCAGAACAGCAGGTTTTGCCCAAGGAGGCCTTGCAGCATTTCAGCAGTGAAATAGTAAATAAACAAATATGAGAGTCTGGTTTGACTTTTTAAGTTTTCGAGATTTTTTAAAGTTTGTGGTGGGTTTTTTTATCAGTATAGACTCTCTTTCATTTCTTCAAGATTTTGCTAAATAATGACACTTAATGGGATTTAAAGTGACTTTAATTCGAGGATAGAGTTGCAATTAACTTAGAATAGTGGATTGCACATTCCTGTTGTACCCCTCGTTTGTACTCTGCCCTTTGCGTTTTTCCTGTAGAAGACCCCTCCCCCCCAAAATCCCTGTCTGACTGGAAAATGGACATGTCCAGGTTAACTGTTTCAGAATGGTTATTGAGCTTGGTCTTACTTTGCTAATTCTCATTGTGGTGCTCCCCCTGATAACAGTGAAGATGAGAACAACTCTTCAAGATAGACCACTGCCACTAGTATTTCTTTCACTTGCTTAATGTATGGGAGCATTTGGCTTAGTTCTTATTTCCCTGGAGTGTCTAAGGAAACAAAATAATACATGGTGGGGCTTGTACTTCTTGCTTTAAGTATCTGAATCTCTTAGAGACTCAAAAAATAGGCAGATTTCAAATGCCTCTTTATTTTGAGGGCTGAAGCGTGTTCTTGGTTACATTCCAGTATTGCAGCTCTCATTGCAGCAGTTTGTGTATCACAAAGTTGTACATCTTGCTGTTAGTGACGTTTCTTTACTAAAGATGACAGTATTTCAGTGACATGACTTTTACAGATACTAACAAAATGAGGTCTTTCAGTTCAGTTTTATTAAGGTTCAATAGAGGCACATGACTTTTTTCTTTTAAGGAACAGGAGTTACTGATAGCTAAATTGGGTAAATTCACACCTGCTCTATTAAACAAGTAACGTGGAGATGTGGTAAATAAAGTACATACCACACATGAAGAACTTCTTAAAAATCTGTATGCTAGCAATCAAAATAATCAGACCAGGGAAACAGTGGTAGTGACTGGGTTCTGTAAGAATGCAGCTCCCAATGACTGCTGCTCTGTCTGTAATGGCTGGGCTAGGTTGGAAGTAGTTTAGAGTAAAGAAAGTTTTGGGACAGCCATATAAGGGATCAAGATGAATCAAAGTATTTGTAAAGTATAATGTATGTAAGGTGCTTTTTGAAGTTCTGAAAAACACTTGGTGAGAGGTTTCTGGCACACTGGAAGCAGCAGCTTAGTGCAGGCTTGATCATCAGAGCACAGATTGCCAGTAAGGCTCTGTTAAATGAAATGTGGTTTTACTGCACTCTTGTGAAGGTGTGTCTGAGGGGGCTGGGCACTGCAGCCTGCTGCTTTGGCAGCCAGCCATATCCTATCCTGAACCATAGGATCCAGGGTGTTATCCTCAAGCCATTTGTTCCTGGCATCCTGCTGAGTCACTTTTGACTGTCCCTGGTGTGAATAATTGAGAGGCTCGGTATTTATATACCTGGACGCTGTTGTGAGCAGTGAGGCCCTTGCACCTTCTGAACAAGTTAACAATCACCTTAAATTCTTATGGGCTTGCAGTAGGGACAGTGAGCAACGATGCTGTTTTAATGGCAGTGAATTTAACTTCTCCATAAATACTGTCTGGAACTTACTTACCTTAAGGTTTTTCTTTCTTGAGGATACAAAGAAGTGAAAAAGTTTTGAGAAAATAGTAGAATTTTTATGCCAATATCATCTTAACTAAAAGCAAAGAAGCACAAGACATTGAGAGCTTGAAAGCTCCCTTATAAATTCTCTTGTTAGCAGTTCAAGTGTATCACTGATAGCTAACTGCCTTATACAAGGTTCAAGCTTCTGACATCTCAAACTTTTTTCCCTTAAATTTTGTCTAAATCTTTACTATATTCCCAGGTACCATATTCAGAAAGGGGGGCATGGGTTGGAGAATTTCAGCTTCTGCTGCTCTTAGTAGCCAATAGCTATAACTGGTTTTTGCTAATAGCATTTTAATGACCAGAAATGAATGCAGTACAACCAAAGGAAGCTATTTCACCATCTCCCAACTTAGGAAGTTGTGTAATGCTTTGAGATAAAGATGTCATGCAGAGCTTTTTTCTTTTCTCTTTTTTTCCTTGAGTTACTTGCACTGAAATCTTTAACTTCTTTCTCATAAATTTAAGTGGAAAAAAAAGACATTTTGCTCTTTCACTTGTAAAGTCCAGAGTAAGAAAACACACTTTAAGACTTTAATGAAGGAACCTGGCAATGTAAGTATTGTAATTTCCTTTATGTTTGTAGTAGGCAACGGGTGACCTTGTTAAGCTTATGGGTTATGTATGAAAAATCAGAAGGGCAAATTGAAAGTAGTTTTATAGTTGCCTTTACTTCATATGCTTTTCTTAAGCAACAAATTGCAGTAATTGAAGTTTGGCAGCATTTTTTTTTCCTTTTTTTTTTTTTTTAATAAAAAACTATGGGTTAAACACCTTGGTTTAATACAATTTGTGTTTCTGTTAACTAGCAGCAGAATTTCAGCATTTGCTACTTACTGGTAGAGAAGAAAAATTCCACAGAACTGCCAGTACAGGTTAGTTTAATCTGTAAGTACCTGATGTTCCTATTTGAAATAATTTGTTCAAATGATACCACTTAAATACCTGAGGGGAATTTTGGTCTCTGCAATGTGATTGTTATCTACTACTGATTCCAGTAGTGAGTGAACAGACTAGACTTTTTTTGGAAGATCTATAATGGATTTAACTATGCTTGTGGACAGGTAATAAATATCTGCAAGCACCTTTAAGGAAAATTTAATACAGAATCTTGACAAGCCTTTGATGTTACTGAAAAATGTGAGGATCTAAAGTCAAAATCACTTCAGTAACATGCTAGTTATTAATGAGGCTGTTTCTTACAAGCAAACCAGCAGGATCCTGTGGTTGTTGTGTTGGGGATTAAGCATTTCTGTGTGTAAGAATCCATAGCAGTTTGTAATCTTTCCATTTTCGTTAGCTATTGCTAATTACCATTTCTTACCAACAGATTTTTACTTTGTTAGGCTGGTAAGCCAGGAGCTTGTTCTTCTATGCTTTTTTAATGATTACTTTTGTTAGTTCATTTCAGCACTTCAGAGGCTACCTACAAACGTGGTTTTATCTTACTGCAGCTGTTTTATCTTACTCCAGAGTTACTGCTCTGCCTCTATTTTAATTCTGCCGTATTCCACATTCTCAGAAATTCTGGTATTTTATTTCTATTGTACAGAATATTTTATACCTTAAAATAGGAAATATTCTTTATGAATGGATAAAAGACTCAGCTTTCTCTGGAATGGCTGCATACACTTATTTCTGTTTAGACTTTGTGTATCTCATCTCTACATATCAGCAGAAGAGATGAAAACTTTTTCTGTGCTGTAGCACAAAGCAGAGATCCACAGCTGGATGGGCTGTAAGGATGGGATGTGCTTTAATTTACTTTTTAAGGCCATGTTGTCCCACTCTGAATTTGAGGGGCTTTTGACATCATTGGTGGATAGTTACTTAGTGGGTACTGGAAAGGTCATAGTTACGTGGTAGCTGAACAGACACTTCAGTTTTGCCAGCTCATCTGAAGGGTCTAAAGTGGGTTTATGAGTGACTTGCCACTTCCAGCAGAATTACTTATTTTAGGATTCTGAAATCTTACACGGTGCTGCGAATTCATACAAACATACATAGTTTCAAGGCAATTGTATCTTCCCAGGTTTTAGCATAGTTACACTTGCAGCCCATTGCCTGCCATCTTCTCTGTGTCAGTTCTTGGTAATTCACAAAAAATTGCTTTGTCTGCAGAATGAGCTACAGGCAAATTTCTGACTAACGTTGCATAGGTTTTTCTTCCTAGAAGGGGAAAAAAAGGGAAGTCATACAGTACTATTTATAATTCAGCTTTATCTCTATTTACTTAATCTTAATTGCAGGTGTGCAAGAATAAAAGGGATACCTTGTTGTGAGGGCATTACCCTGTTCACAGAATGTATCCGTATTTCTTACACGCTTCTGTGGTTGACCCTAGCTGATATATAATGCAATGCTCAGTACTAAGTTGGAGTGAGTAACTGATTGCTTTGGGCTGCTCAATTACCTTATCAAGTCCTGGTTGTGGCAGTGGTTGGATGCAGATCTGCAGTACTTGTACACCAGCCTGGCAGTCAGTGGGGATAACTAAAGGGCAGAGTGTGTTCCGTAGTGTCTTAACTGAAAAAATGTGTTTGTCCAGGATAGATCCTAGTAGAACTCTGGTAGAACATCATCTCTTTGTGAAACGTTGAATGGCAATTAATTATGGTACTTTTTGGTAGAATAAAGTTTCTTTTTTTTTGAGATAGGACCAAAACAATACTGGAAATGTGAACTTTGATTACCAGGTGAGCAGTGTTAAATTGTAGCTCGACTTCTGCCACACCATTAGAGCAGCTGTCCAGTGTAACGCGGTTCAGCAGTGTTCCCTCCCACTTCTGGTACTGGATATTTGGAACAGTTTGTCATTTCCCACTATTTCTTTGGACTCCTTGCTGACTCCCAATTGCCCTTTAAGAGTTTCTGGTCACTGTGCAGCAAACCCAAACTGAGCAAACTCCAAGCTGTTTTTAGTAGCTTCATAAAGGACCTTTAAGCACATGAGTGAATAGTGTCCCCTCTTGGTAGCAGTATGGCCACAGAAGTTAGTGTGTTGTGAAGGGCTTTTTTCTGTAACTTGATACTGCTTTTGTGTGAGTGGTATGAAAGGTCTGGGATTACTGATCTTTTTCAAAAGACAGGTGGTGGCAAAATACTGATGTTGAATTTAATTGGAGAAAGTGAGAGACTGGTAAGTATGTGCATCACTTTAATGCATGCAAATAATAGTAACAAGCTTAATTTTATAGCATCCAGTTTACAAAGAAGATTGAAAGAAAATACAGAGCTAACATCATTTGCATCCACTGAGAACCTTCTATGAACTGTGCTTCAGGAATGGGTCATTGCACATATAGCCATCTGTAACGTGTAATCATTTTGTAACAGTCTCTGATTAAACACAAGTGAACCACTGTTTCTGTGTGGTTTTTTCTCTTCTTGAAAACCTATTTAAATTGTTACTGCAACAAATGTTATGGTGGGAATAACTTGGTACTGGCTTTTTGATTGTAAGCTGCAGAGACTCATTTATGTGAGCTCTAACTTAAAGTGGAGACAAACAAGTGACTCCTAACTACTTTACCTGTAACTTCCTTTTGCTGTTGATCCACTGTCCTGCTGCTAAGCAGACTATACCAAGCTTTTGAAATTGAAAGAGACAGAATATGGAGGAAAAGTTTCTACCAGTGTTTTCATAAAAGTTGGTGGCGTGGGCATGCTGGGAGGTACTCTGTTCTAAACCCTTTTTGAACAAAATGCTGGAGGGATGAGGTAGCTTGGGAGATGGGTATCCTTGCACCTCCTATGTATGGGATGAGAATGGATTACTGTGCTGGGCTGGTTGGTCTCACACTGCCACTATTCACTCATAGGTTAATTTCTGAGAGGTGGTAAAGGGAAGGTAAATGGGGATTTTAATGCTATGACATGGACCAGTTGGAGGCATTTTGAATGGGGTGTGTGTGACAAGGAGCTGCAGTAGAGGACCCTTTGGGGAACACTGCCATTGTGCAGAAGTTCTTTATGGGCATTTGTCCTTTGGCCTTTTCAGCTCCAGAGAAATCTGAGGGGTATTTGGGAACTGCTTTGTACTAAGAGCTGGTTAGAGCAAGGGCAGATGTGTGTTGCCTGGCATGTTGAAGCCCTCCCAACGTGAACATGACTGGTAGGTATTAGGAAGGGTGGATCTGTACTTGCTGCCCTGTGAGCCTCAGCTGGTTTTTACAATGTGGGACCCCAAGAGTTAATCTCTAAGTTTACACTTTTTCTCTAAAACTTGGGGTTATTTTTCTGTGGGGCTGAGGGGGATGAAGAGTTTGAATCTAAACTTTTACTTTCTTAGAGGTAGAAGTGGGCATATTTGAAAAGCAAGACCCCTGTTTATGCCTCAAAGACAAGGCTCGAGCATCTGCAGTAGTTTGGGCTACAGGACAAAGCACTGCTGTCTGCAGAATGGAGTTGGGTGTGTGCAAGCAGAAAACAAGTTACAAGACAGACCCTGACCAAGCTGGCTGTAATTTTTCATCATGGTAATAGTTTCCTTTAAAAAACTAAGTGCTCTGCTTCACAGCATTTGAGCATTTGTATATCTGGTGAGCAGTCAATGCTTTGCTTTTCACTGCTGTGCTTCTCAGTAAGTTTGCATATCCTATTTCTGTTCTGTGTTGAAGCCATCCTAATGCCCCAGGCTAGACTTGGGAAAGCTGCCTTTGCCCAGTTACCTTTTCAAACATCCTCCTGTCCCCTGCACTGGGGCTGAGGAGCAGAGGGGGATTTCTCTGACCCTCCAGCTCTCACTTCCGGCAATTGTTTCTGCTACCTGAGGCCAGAATGTGAAGGCTTGGACTAGACAATAATCTTTGGTTTCATCCTCTTTCTTCTGAATTCACTATGGCTTGCAATTCCTTTTACAGTTTTTGGCTGTGCCCAGATCTTGGCTGCAGTTGGAAAAGCAAATCATACCTAGCTACTGTTGGAAATACATCCTCAGGAAGGGTAATAAAGCTCACAGAGAAATGGTAATTCTTCATAAAAGATGTTTATTAGATTAAGACAAGTTACATGACAGTTTTTTTGGCAGTTCTAGTCACAATATCTTATATCAAACAGTAATATCTTACATGAAACTCCAACAACAAGCACTTCTGTTATTAGAAGCTGAATGTGACATCATGGTTGCAAACACAGCACTGAAAAACTCCTTTGCATTTTTCAAATCATGAATGTATGCTATAGACAGATTTGAGTTCTGTACTCTGTGGCATTCCTTGGATGATAATGCAAAATCATTTCACCAAGTGCAGGAATTGTTTGGACTATGAACACATAACAGTGCTTACAAATAATCTTTTATGTCATCCATGTCTCTGCTCACATGTCTCTGCACCCCACCCCAGATACAAATATGTCTAGTAAGGTCCTGTTTACACAGAGAAGCAATGTAGGAGTTACACAGAATTCGAGACCTCTTTTTTATCAGTCCTGATGTTTGCCAACTCAGTGTAAAATTGTTTCCATACTGACACTGGCTTTGCAGTTGGTAGTTGTATTTCACACATGGTACGTGTCAGAGAGCGAAGTACATTAGAGCAGTGTATGTGGTGTGAGTTCACTTTCCTGTTGCTGATTCAGGAAGAAAAATGTAGTAACACTGGACAAATTCTTTTACTGATCAAGACTATGCAGAAATTAACTACAAATCCTAATCTGTGAGGTGAGAAGAAAGGGATCGATTGCTGTCTTTGGTTTGAAATCTTGCTTTCTGTGACTCCAAAACTGTCAAAGACTTGGCTCTAAGTACACTTCACGAGTAGTTTCAAAATTTTCTAGTTATTTGGTCACTATTACAGTTAATTCTGATTTTCTTGTTGCCTGGTGTTTACCCAGGGCAGTCCACTGTAAAATGTGAGTGGACACTTTGAGTGCTGTACCTCTTAAGAGCACAGTGCATGCAGTAATGTACTGCACACCTTATGTTCTTCTGATGGCTGGATCATTTTCAACCTCAATATTGAAAGCAACAAGGCCATTAAATGAAAAGCCTAAGTAAAAGGTCACATTTTCATTTCCAGCAGGCACTGATTCATGATGGAGTGGCAAGATACGGAGCTCCTTCACGTGACCACGTATAAATAAATTTCTGTCTTTGGTCCAGCCAGAAACTCTTTTGAGATTGTCACGAATTATGGAAATATTCCAAACAGTTCCATGCAGCCACTTCATTCTCCTCTCATCTAACGATCCCACCATCAATTTATCAATTTTAGTTTTGTGCACAATCTTACTTAAGCCATAACCCTTTCCCAGAAAAAAATGGGTGTAGATTCTTTTCTTTCTGGTAGGAACACCTTTCATTTTGATGTCGTATAAGCGTTTCAGGGTTTGAAGGGCTGAAGTTAAGATTTCATCTTTATCTGGATTAGGCTCTTTGTCTAATGCCTCATCTGGCCAGTACAGCAAGGTGAGCAAAAAAAAGGCACTTGCTGGAAATGGTCTTTTTCCTTTGAAGAATCTTAGGCTGAGCTCACGAAGAGTTGGCAGTGGAAGGAGTTTGGCTGATCCTGGTGTTAAGCAGGCTAATGTGATGTGGCACAAAATATAATTGATCAGATCATTGTCCTCCAGCCTGTTCCTCAGCGGGTTTTCTGGATAGAAACTAATGATCCTTTCTAGCTTTTCACCTGACCTGTTCTCTCTCTTATCTGTTAAGAATGACAGGATATTGGTGACGTTTCCTCCACCACTCCTATAAATATTCATGCGTCTCATCAGCTGAGTTTCAGGACCATTGTTGCTGTCCTCAATAAGTGATGCTGAGATGAAGAATTTAGCGTATACCTCTGACTGTCTTTTCAGCCATTTTCTGGGATTATAAATTTGTTCTTCCTTATCATCATTTTCATCATCCTTCTCTTGGTTTTTATCTGTTTGGAAATAACTTAGTTCTTCTGAAATCCATTCCAGAGCATTGTACAGGTTCTGGCGCAAGCCTTTTAAGCGGGAGTGAAGCCTTCCCCATATTCTTTTTATGTCTTCAGGAATGTAATCTGTGGTGAGGTATTTCACAAGTTCAGTATATTCCCCCTCTGGATTTCTGTGGAATACAGGGAGTGTGGACAAAAATCGAAGAAGGCGACAACCTACTTCTACTTCTCCAAAATAGCCAGCATTGTTCATAATTTCACGTTCTTCCTTTGCAGCCTGCTGTGCAGCCCTGAAGCATTTCATAGCTTTAAGAGCAATCTCTATCTTCTCAGTGATCCTTTCAGGGGTGTCCTCCTCCGTCATTTTATCCACAGTGAAATTAAACCATTTCCTGTAGACTTGACCTTCTGTATCCAAAATATAAGAATCAGTTGGCAAATGAGATTTTGCGATCTCTGCCCAATATTTTGCATCTTCAAATTTTTCGTTGCTGTAATTCAGTCTGGCAAGCTGCTGGGCAAAAAAAGGATCTTTTCCAAGGAGTTCATATGCAGCTTTTAAAACAGCAATAGCTTTTTCACAGTCTTCAGCTTCACAGACATGTTCAATGAATGGGGAGAAGAGAGTATCAGTATTATCACCCCTGCTTCTTTTATCACGTCGAATAAACAGATGTCTGATAAACTTTATGAATTCTTCGCGTCCAAATCTGTTTTCAAAGAGTATCTTTTCCTGAAGAAGAGTTGTTGCAAGTTGACTTAGTGATTGATTCCCTGAAAGCTGATGCAGAATTTCTTTTGCAACCAGGCAGTGTATTATCCGAACAGATGAAATGTAGGTGGTACTTTCCCTCAGCTCAATAAAAATCACCCTTGCTTGTTCACTCAAGCGATGTTTGAAATCGTAGGCTCTTGCTTTACTCTCTGTATATGCCCCCAGCCCCAGAAAAGCCTCACAGTGTGACAGTGAAACGTATGAATTGGGTACATAACAGTTGAGCAGAGCCACGTAACGCATCAAGCAGGTGTCGCGAGAGGAGGGGTCGATGCCGTGCAGGACGTGCGCTACCAAGTCCGACACGTACGTTTTATTGAACTCCTCACACATCAGCACAAACGTAAGTATGAATTCTGGCTTGACATCCTTCTGCTTCAGTTTTTCAAGTTTAGTGTTGAACAGATTTTTCTCTGACTCTGTCAGCTTGTGAGTGACAGCAACTGTGTCCAGCGGAGAAGCCTTGCAAAGCCTTTCAGGGTCATTGCATCGTCTACAGCACATGAGGATGAAGTAAGGTCTGGAGGTATTCATTTTCCTGGTTGTTACAGCCTCCATTAACTCAATCTGTAGTTCTTCAAAGTACTCATCATCGTAATCTTCAATCAGGAGCAGCACAGGAAAACAGTGAGTGATTTCCTTTTCTTCATAATCTCTAAGTGCAAGCACATGGTTACAAACAGTTGAAGGTGGATATGAGGTCTTGATAACAGCACATCTAAAACGCTTTCTGCTTTTCCATAGAACTTGTCGTGCTATTGTGCTTCCACCACTTCCAGGATGGTGAAATATCTTTAGTTTAGCCACAGAATAATTTTGTCCACTTCCTCGTAAAATGCCGTCCAGGAGTTTGCTCGCCTCCGTGCATGCTTCACGTTCAATGATATCCCCACAGAGTTTTTTATCAGCAAGCCACAAGTTTTCCCACATGATTTTTCTCCCACGGTAAAAATTTTGTTCTATTTCTTGTTTTTGTTTTTCAGTCCAAAGATTTAATTTGATATCATCACATTGGTCAGCACAAAGGATTTCTAGGGAATACAGTTTCTCTTCTTCCCGCAAGGGAAGTGTACACACCCCTCCAGTGGAAGCTGGCAGGTGTCTGGGTTGGGCTGTAGAAGGCAGCATTAATTGGATGGTGGCATCTACGTGACTGAGCTTCATACCCACAACACTGCATTGTTCTAGTGTCTCAATGCTGCAGGATTCCTGAGCTAGATTAGCCCACTTTCTGTAATTTTCTCTGGACTCTGCAATGCAGATGATGTACTCCATGCCATTCATCTCTGTATAGAATTCCTGAAAAGTATCCACAAGTGGTTTCTGCACTGGTGATAGCAATAGAAAAAGCACAATGAAAGAGCGCTCCGGCAGAATTTCCTCACAGATACAAGTAATTACTTTCTTCAGGTATTTTTTTTTTGTTCTAATCCATGTATTTTCATCGCAAGGTTTTTCATCCCCAAGGAAGTCACTGCGCCCATTGCAGAATATCCAGCTGGTCTGATCAAACAGTTTCTGAGAAGGAGAATTATCAGTCTTAATTTCTTTGAAAAAATCCTGTAAAAAATAAGAACTTGCTTCATGGTGCTCTCTGTACTTGCTGTACAGTCCTGACACATTAGAATGTTCATCAAAGTCAAAGACGCAGAAAATGTTCAAGTGCATTAAAAAGTTGATGTAATTCAGATTGTCCTGTTCACATCTGTTTGTGACAAGGATGTACCGTAGGGAATCATCCATGTAGCTTTTGCCATCATTTAATAGAATTGATAACTTTCTTCCTAAGTCTTGAGGTATTTCTGTAGGTACTTGTTTGCTGGAGAGCTCAGCTCTTTCTCTTTGAGCATCCCTGTCTGGCACAGCCTGAATGAAAGCAGTGAGTTTGTTGCGCTGCACAGGTTCAGACTTCGCTCCTAATCTCTGGTAGAGAGCTGGTTCTTTGGTCAGGATCACCTTCTGGCTGCTTTCGTTGTATTTTGGCAAATAAACTTCAAAACAATTCTTCTTTACCAAGCTGAATGTTGGTTCAATGTCAACCTCCACTACAAATCTTTGTTCCTGAGAGTCTTTTGAAATCACTTCAACAAACACAGGTGGGTGAATACATTTCCTTGCAACTTCTTGTAAATCATTGCAAAAGCACCTTTCTATATAATCCAGTGCATCAACAAAGTCTTCTCGGTTTTTGACCTTCAGGCCAACAATCTGTCCATGTTTCCAGCCCGTGTCCTCAACACTGTCCATGACACCAAAATGGATGGTGCCGTTTGTTCGAATGTTCATGCAGGCTGAAGCAAATCGTATCACTTCAGAGGCAAATTTGGATTGCAGTTGATATTTGTTCAGTTCTGCAGCAATGGCAAAAGATTTGTATTCATGGCAAGGAATGATTAAATCACTGACTCCTGATTCTGGAGCAAGAACTGTGTCTCTCACATATTTGAAATCAGTATCCTGACTTCTAAATGGCCGACAGTTCCTGAGCTCTAAAACTTCATCAGCACTTTGAAGCTGGGATTTCTTGCTTCTTCTTTGCCTCTTGCCAGCAGTAGGAGCTGTGTTCTCACTGCTGGTTGTACCCACAGCACCAGGGCTGCCTCCACTCGCCGCGCCCTGGGCAGGGGCACTGCTGGCTCTGGCAGGGCCTGTTTGTGCATCTGTTCTGTCGGGTGTTCTGCTGCTGGAGTTCTCAGCTTGCTGTGCATTGTCCTGGAGCTGCACAAGTTCATTTCTCTTGTGGATTAAGATCTGGATTTGGCCTTTCTTCATTCCTATGTCTTTGAGGAAAGACTCATCCAGTTCCATTAGTGCCGGACCTGTCACTTCTTCTGCATATAGTTTATCTGCATACTCCTTCTTGATTCCAGTAGACTCCAGCCAACATTTGACGTGGTTCTCATCCCATTCATTCACAGGTAATGTTTTGTAATCTAGAAGTTAAAATTACATATAACTAATACAAACTAATGTTTGCTTGGCCACAATGAATGTTAGATTATTTTCTTTCTACCAGTCACAGTGAGAGAGCAGGTCTTGACTTCTCAAATATGTCAGTTCTGATGACAAAGTAGCCTTAACCTCAATCAGAAGCAGTTCTAAACAGTGGTGCAAAACTAATAAATCAGCAAAGAAGGAAACTAGGAAGGAGACTTGGAAATGATCCTCAAAAGGGGTCAAGGAAATAACCCAAAATGTTTTTTGCAGGGAATGATGTGATAAGGTTTATGGGAATTGGCAGGGCTGGATTCCCTAAACTGGACAGGTTTGGGTAGATCATTTACCCACTCCAGTCTGATTATTTTCTGCTCAATGAGGATAGCATCAATACAAATCCTAAAATGATGACAGGAGTACTGATTAGTTCCCCACTAGAGATGAATCCTTCAAATGCAGATATTATAAAGCAAATTGCTACATATAAAATACAAACTTTCTGAAAGCGATACATACCCATTGTCTTTGGTGAGGGAAATCCTGCTGTTAGTGAACAAAACCCTAGAGGAGGGAAGAAAACAAGTCTTCAGATTTACAGTTAACATTCCTGTGTTAGTTCAAGCTGACTTTGGTATTCTGTTTTCCCAACTTCCTCCCCACCTTTCTGGTCCAAGGTCATTTCTGTACCTCTAAAAGCCTGTTCTTGCCAGCTGCGCTGCTTCTGCGTGCCCATGTGAAGGCAGCTGCTCCTGCCTCTGACACACATATGGATGTGAATGAAATAGGGGGTTGCTGGAGAACCTTGTGCTGACAGCTGAGCCTAACAGCTCCTTCCGTTATATACTGGAGAAAAGGAGGCCCACCACCACGGTATCCCCCAGCTTCCATCTCTTGCTTTTTATTGCTTTTTCTCACTCTCCCTGCCTTTTGTTCCTTCACACTCCCTTTTTTCCCTCCCTTCATTGGTGGGTACATTCTCCCCTGCTCCTTCTCTTTTCCCACATCTGTTCTGGTGCTTACCAAAATTTCCAAGCAGCAGTTCAACTCACTGCCCAACCCAGCAGAAGGTTTTCTGTTTAGTGGGGTGTCATCGCCTGAGTTGTGACATCCTTCCTGTGCCCAGCCTCCGTTTCAGGGGTTCAGAGATGGGTGGCAAGAGGGACAGCTGGTTCTGTACTGCAGGAGGAATGGGTTAAATACACCTGCTCAGTGTGACAGCAGAGATACGAGACATCCACAGTCAGCAATAACCATCCACGAGCCATGGCCCAGTCACCAGGGGTCACAGTAAAAGGTGCACTGTGATGGTGATGTTTCTTCTCTTACTGTGTGTGGAGGCTCAACTCTCTGGTTCAGCAGGTGCAATAGCTCAGCCAGCTCCACCCCTGCAGCTCGTGGTGCTGAACAGTGCTCTCAGCAAGTGTAAAATGAGCAGCCACCAGTGCAGCTCGTCAAGGTCTCCAGAGTATCTGCAAGTGTAAAGGTGGTGACTGAGGGAAGGAGATGAGTGCTTGGCAGAAGGTGAGCTCAGCAGAAGGTGGTGGTTTGGGGAGATGCTGGTTCTGGGAGAATAGGGTATGCTGGAAAAAAACAACAAGTGCACATGAACCTTTATTTGCACCTGGTTAGCCCTGTGGAAGCCTTGGCTGGCTGAGGCACCAGCATGGCTGTAGCTTTGGTGTGAGCAGGTGGCTCTAAGGGGGAGCCTGTTACGGGACTGCCCTGGTGTGCTGTAGGTGTAAGGCATCCCTCAGAGTAAGTGTAAACAGGCTGGTTATGAAAATGGTGGGAGACTGATTTCCACTGACACTTGGTGCAGCTTTCCCCGAGAAAGGGGCTAAAATGTCCCTGAAATACGGGTCTTTTAGAGCCTTTGGCCACCTCCCAGGGCTGGGCTTGTACAGCGGGTCGATTTGTGGTGAATCCCGTCCTGCGCTTGTCTCTCCGCCCCAGCCCGCTGTGACAGCTCACGTCAGGAAGCGTTTCAGAGCAGAGAGCTTTGCCGGGGAATCGAAAGTGAAATAGAGCGGGGGCAGGGCTGCGGAGGCGCGGCTGGAGGGGGCACGGGGGTCCCTGATACCTCCTGGTTCTAGCATCAGTCAGGGGTGGCAGCGGGTTTGTGCTCCAGTGGGCTCTGGTACTCTGGGCTGCACGGCNGGGGGGCAGAGCTGCTGGGCCGGGGGGCAGCTGCTGGGCTTGGGGCAGAGCTGCCTGCGCACCACTCGCACCTCTCTGAGCTGCTCAGACAGTCCCACGTAGAGCTGCCATGCAGCTCCTACCCCAGCGGGGTGGCCGGGGGACAGAGCTGGGTGGGTGGCAGTGGAGGGACATCCTCACTTTTCGTTAAACCTGCTACCAGGAAAGTAACCCGCCAGGCTGAGAGTGACCCCACGGCCCGCACGGAGGGCTTACCTTGCCGAGTGTCTCCAGGGCTGTCCTGCCTGCAGGGAAAGGGTTTCCATAGGAGGAGGGGAGGGAAGGTGCTCCAACACCTGCGGTGCCAGGCTCTGCACAGTCTGAGCACTGTGGGTGTTCTGCAGCTCCTGCGGGTCTCTTGAAAAATATTCCGGAAATAAAAAAGGGGAAACTGCTTTAGACAAACATTCTTGGTGAGCCATCAAGTCTCCACCCCCTTCACAGCAGTGCTGCTGCTGCGTCGTGCTGCTGTTTTGATCCAGCAGCCTCAGCCCCACCAAAACCAGCTAAGTGTCATTCTTCCCTAAGTGTTTATTCTTTTGTTTGTATTTTAAATTTTTAGCTTCACCTCACTTACTGCCCTCTGAGCTACTCCCTCCAGGCCCTCTCACCAAGTAAGCAGTAGAGAGTTTGGCAGGGTAATAGAGCACAAGAGGCTCCTCAGCCCAGCCCTCTCTGCCCCTGGGGCCCAGGAAGGCTGTGCTGCACACAGAACTGTCTCAGTGGCTTTCTGTTTCCTGTAAAGCACGTGATTAGTTATCAGCTCCGTTTCACCAAAACCATTTATTTATGGGTATTTCTTTACTGCACAGCAGCACAAATTCCTGCCATTGTCTCTCACCTGTGCACCTGCCTCAGCCACCAGGCTGGAGGTGCCTGGGGACTGTCAGAGTAACAAACGAGGCTCTTGGGCCTTCAGGGAGGCTCCGTGCTCCCCCACACAATTCCTGCATCCCATGCTGGAACAGCAGGCAGGCAGTGCCTTGAGCAGGCTCAAAACCCAGGCACGAGTCCCTTCCCCAGGGGGGCAGAGCGGGGCTGCTGCAGGCCTTGGCCCCTCCCCTGCTCAGCTCTGAGAGCACCAGGCCCGCTGCCTTCACTGGGCACACATTGGCACTAAAAGCTGGGCGCTTTTAATCTGAGTACAAGTCTTTATTTAGTAGATTTATAAAAGACCTTTACATGAGAAATATAAAAATATGAAAGAGGCTTTGAATCTTTTTAGGTAAAATTACCATTATTTTTTCAAGCTTTAGAAACATGTAACCTGCACAATTTGGCATCTTAGGTAAATTCCTCTCACACTTTGTAAAAGTAGGAAAAAACCATCCTGTAGAGTATCTCCACAAAAGTAGCTGTACGTACCCCATCATACATATTACTGGCAATAATTTATTTAAGACACAATGGCACAGTCATACAAATTCCCACTTTGTAATTTCTCCTTTAATTAATTCCATTGAAAGATGCAGTATCACTTTCCTCTTCCAGTTGTTATCTGATGATTAAACACAAAACTGATTAAGACTGATTTGGCATGCTTCATACTTGTACCACTTGGATTTGATACCACTTTGTAGTAAAAATTAAATAAATATAAATACATTAAATAAATATATTGTAAAAGAACACCCCAGTTACATTAGAATTCAGCATTTCTTCATCCTAGCACACGTGATGCTTTGTCACAGCTTCAGGGCCAATGTAAAGAAATACTGCATCTTTAACCACACAGGCTCCCATGGATGGAATTACCAGCACACACACACAGAAAATGGGGATCTACAGCTCTGTGGCACCCCTTAAACACTGCCCTGATTTCACAGCTCTGAACAGCTCTTGATTCCTGTTTAGGCTCTTTTTCCCAGGACTCCTCTCGCCCCTGGCTCTGTGGCTGTGGCCTTTTCAACATTTGCAGTTGGTGAGTCCCTGGCAGCTCCCAGCTGCCCTCAGTGTTTGCTGCAGGTACTTGTGCAGATCTGTTCTCATACTGTGAGTGGAGGACTGTTCAAGCTCTTCTGTCAATACTGGCTGATATTAAACAAGGCTTATTTTCAGAGCAGGTAAACCTTGAATTGATGTTTCAAGTCACTGTTTTTTAAAACTTCGTTGTTTCTGCCCAAGTATGAGGGACTAATTTTCCAGGGTAGTACTGATTAAACAGAAATGGTACTTTCATACCATTTTTTGGCTAATCATGAATGATTCCCTTTACAATCACTGTGGTGTGCCTATTGCTTAATGTGGCAGTAGTGCAATGGCAGGTTTGGATGATTTGCTACAGCCAAAAGGCTCCTCTTGCACATCCCAGTCCCGAGTAATTATATCATTTCAATCATTGATTTTTTTTTTTTTTGGTAGTAAAACACGTCCTTTACAAAATCACATACAGTACAGGGATACTGGGTGAAGGTTATATCCAGTTTTTGCTCTCCATTTCCACAGTCTTGAAAACTGCCTTGGAGTCAGTAACTCCATCCCCAGGGTTCATCGCTTTACCACTCACGCCCTGGGCTCCACTATCTCCTGCTCCAGCACAGGCACAGGTACAAGGCACTTTTTGGAAGCTTGGTTTCTTCAAAGAGAGAGAATTCAGCTCTTTGATCCCACTTTTCCCTGCTAAGGGTAGGCCTGTGCTTGGAATGTTGGTCCCAGAGAAGAAAGCTCCATCCCTCTCTCAAACCGTGTCTCCTGTAAGGCTCAGCTCTGCAGAGTCCTCAGCATAGTAATGCTGGAAGAGTCTTTCGTGGCAGCAGATGTGCATAGCATGGTAGGTGTGCAGGAGCAGGCGAGGGAAACGAGCTGTAAAGTAACACACAAAATCATCTGGGATGGAGCCCAGGGTCTCCTGCACTTCGGGAGGCAGCTCCCTGTAATGGTGCTTCTGTGGAGGAAAACAGAAGAGGAAAAGCTCAGTCAGAGGGTTTGTTCAGGAGCCTCTTGTCAACAGAGCTGTTGGTGTTCCTGGACACAGTAACCTCCTGCTGGTCTCTTGTAAAGGAGCTCAGTACCTAAAGCAGGGTCTGACACAGACTGACAACAACAGAGCAGAGGCAGGAGCCCAGAGTGCACGAGGAAAAGACTGCTTTACCTTATTTCTCATTGCCCTCAGAAGGTCCCGGACGGAGCCGCCTTTATAGGATCTGAATTTTCGAAGATCTGCAAGAGAAACAAATTTTTATTGTGTTGTGATGCAGTTTTAGGTGCTGGGGTGTGTGTCTGCAGCCACAAATCCTTGGTGTGTTTTAGTACATAAACACATACTTGAATTTGAACACTTTACTGGCAAGTAACAGTGATGTGTCAAAACTGAGACAGTGTCGTCCTTACTCTCCTGTCCCAGCAAACTGGGAACAGCAGGTAATTCCCAATCTGATAAAATGTTGTCTGTTACCTGTCTGAAGAGGAACAGTGATGTGCTCTCTCCAGTCCATTTTCACCACTTCTCTTCCACCTCTTTCTAACTGCTTGACTATTGGACCATCTAGAGATTCTTTCTCTATCCGGTCACTAACATCCTGCAAGAGACATTCAGATTATTTCTAGTTTTATTTCCAAGCTTTTCCCAATATTTTCAAATTGCTGCTTCTGGCCAATTAGAGCCTGTCCTGGTAATAAAGTTAGAATTCCACTTGGCTCCATGACAGGCCTTGGGAATAGGATACAGAAGTTTCCAAGATGCTTTGTTTCACCCTCTGCCAAAGCCTTTTTAGCACAGAGGAGAAGGTAAGGCTGGAAAGGATCTCAAGTCCTCAGCCACTTCCCACCCCACGTCAGGCTTTAGTGCATGTTCACTCCTGTTCTTGAAAACCCTCCTGGCCACGTTCTCTGTGGGTACTGCAGCTGCTAGAGGAGACTTTCCTTCCACCAACTGACCTTGGTAACATCAGTTCTGGCCCCCTGGGAACGATCTGCTGTAAGACTAAGCCAATTGCTTAGGAGCTACACCCAGGTTTTACAACTGGGCTGCCTCACTCCTCACAGTAAGGCTGTGGATTGACCTCAAACAGGCACAAAAGAGAGACTGAATTCAAGACCTGAACAAAGTCTACAGGAGCCCTGAGAACTGAGGAGAGGAAAGGTCATCACAAACCTGAAAGAACTGGAGCTGTTTTTCGAGACTCCAAAAGAAGGGGTGTTTGAGAACGCAGCTGGCTGACGGCCGTTTCTGAGGGTCCATGTTTATCATCTGCTCTATTAAATCACGAGCAACAATGTCTTCTGCAAGGAAGAAGGTGCAGGGAAATTTACTTCTTTTATTTTTTCTACATTCTTAGGCTGTAGTGAAATGTAAAATTTTGTCATTTTATAATATTTTGTACTTCAGAAATTCATTATGGTCTCTACTTTCTCCTGTCCTGCTATTTCAAGTGCTGCCCTCACAGATGTGCTGGGCAACCAACACAGAAAAGAAGTATCAAACACAAGAAAGACTATCAAAGACTAAGAATATCAAAGTTTGGCTCTCTCCCACCCTTTAAATACAGGAAATAACTTCACAGTCAAGATTGCAGGGTTCCAAATTGTGTATTCCAGAAATGCTCTGGGGTACTAACTCTGAGAACTTTAGGCCCTCCATTTCAGGAGGACCTGAGGAGTACAACTTTCGTGGGAGTAAGTGTGGGCCTTGGTTCTGTCACTGGTGTTGGTGTTGAACAGCCTGGGCCACTCACTGATCCCTGCAGTGCAGTCCTTACCATGCCTCCCTGCATCCAGAGCCTCCAGGCTGTATGCTCCCAGCAGGATGTTGGCTTGCCGCTGCAGGGACTTGCCAAAGGGATGGCCACCTTCAGACACCACGTAATAGAAGACACAGCCAGCTGAAAAGATGTCCACGGTGTATGTCTGCAAAGAAACAGCCTTCAATAGCAGTAACTCCTTTTCCCCCTGAAAGCTCTGATTGTCACAGGGTGGTTATTTTGCATCTGAGAGCAGAAGGACATTTTCAGACTTGCATGTTTGAGCTGCAAGGCAGCCTGGAGGCCCAGGCACCAAGTGCTGCCTATTGTAGGGTCTGGCCTGGGAAGGGCAAGGACTTACAGGGTTCTCTTTGCAGTCTTCACTCAGCATCTCCGGGGCGATCCAGCCTTCGGTGCCCGGCACGCCCGAGCGGCGGCTGAAGCTGTGCCTGCCCACGGCCAGCTTCTTGCACAGCCCGAAGTCTGAAATCATGGCTTTGACTTTCCCATGAGCGTTGGGCATCGAGATGAGGATGTTATGGGGCTTCAGGTCCCTGTGGACTGTGACAAACACTGACTTATCCACTCAGGCACTCCCAACAACCTTTGTAAATTTTTAAATGAACCTTCCACAAGGCTGAACCACCATTCATTAAACCAAAGTGGTAACTTCCAATGATTGTCAGTAGAGGCTCATTTTTTTATTCCATCATGTTTTATATGATTCCTATCTAAAAACTTCAGCACCCTGCACCAACAGTAAGGACTTGCTTTAGTACTCTGGGGCTGCAGAATGTTGCAGGGACAAGGCCAGTGTCAAATCATAAAACCACAGAATGGTTTGGGTTCAAAGAGACCTTAATGATTGTCTCATTCCAACTCCCCTGCCACAGGCAGGGACACCTTCCAATAGGCCAGGTGAACAGACCAGTACCAGGCCAGTTTCTCTTTTTTTTCCAGTTAAGAAAATGTAGTCCTCCCTCCAGTCCTGAAAGGAGAGGCATTCTTACCAATACTCAAGGAGTGCAGGTAAGCCAGCCCAGATGTTGTCTGCTGCAGGAGAGTGATGGGTTGTAAGCCATGGTGGCTGAAGGCCTTCTGCTCAACATACTGCAACAGAGAACCAGGAGAGTCAGCCACAGCACTGCTTAGAGGCTGCATAAATAATAAATCCATACACTTCACCGTCCCAAAAAGATGTGACTGGGTAAACTGTGCTAGCTGGTAACACACAGCAAAGAGCTTTTGTTTGGCTGAAGGTGATGATCTCTAAAGTCTCATTTAGAGACAGAATTCTGTATAGAACTGTGCTCCAGAAAGAAGAGCAAAGAGTCTTCAAAGTCTGCATGGTAGGAGGGGGAGGATGACTAGAGGGGAGTCCTTCATAAGAAGTTAAAAATCAAAGGACAACAGCTTCTGTCCCTAAATCAGTCCAGGGTTAGGGATGTCTTTCTAAAGGTCTGAAAACACCCCCATTCTAGGAACGTGTAATTGTCACAGAGGTGACAGTGGGAATAAATGGAACAGCTCCTGGGTCAGGCACTTCAGAAACTTCAGCTCAAGGGAAGCGAAGGCCTTCCAGGGAGATGTTGCCAGCTCTGTAGGTCACCTCCTGCAGGGTGGCAGCACACAGCTCGATGGCAATGTACTGGAACTGGCGGTCCCTCTCCGTGCAGAAGTAGCGGATGACGTTCGGGTGCTCGTCGGACTCGCGCAGCAGCTGCACCTCCCGGTCCGCGAAGCTGAAGCACTCGGGGAGGATCCTCTTCACCGCCACATCGCGGTTATCAAACGAGCCCCTGCAGCCAGGGAGGGAAGGCACAGCAACCCTTCACACTCCGGAGCCAAAGCATGTACAGAAAACGTGACAACAGAAGCCACTGTAGAGGCCAATGAAAGCATTTCCCGTGCTGGAAACAGGTACATTTGGCCAGTAAACACTTCTCAGGGAAGTAAAGTAGTTTTTGCTAATGAAGAAAATGCATGAAAATATTCCAGACACATGCAAAAAGTTTCATTTCTGTTCATCTACTACTGTTCATAGTAGATGTGAGGGCTTTTATAAAAAAAATAAATTAAAAGGACCTAATACAAACACAACATTGGTCTGTTTAATGCACACATTCTCTTCTACCTGTAAACAATTGTCCCTTCAGCTCCATGTCCCAATACATCTTTAGGGTTAAACGAAATCTTGCCAACAATCACTCGGTTTGCTTCTTCATCTGAACAAGAAAAGAAAAACAAGTACTGGTTTAGGATGGGGCAAGGCAGCCTTTTAAACTGCACAGACTTCTGAGCCAGTCTGTTAAATTTAACACAAATATGATCAAAAGAAATGAACACGTCCACATTGGTACTTACCCTGAGTAGGCAAATACCCTGTGGTGACCCAATGAGCCAACATCAAGAGTCAAAACACATTTACACACACCTCCTGACATAAGGTCTGGAAAGATCATGGCTCACAGCTGTGAGAAATGAGTGGTTCTCAGCAGCCAAATTCCTTCTAAAAGTTTATAGATGTTGAATTAAGAAGTGCTGACTGACAGTTACAGACGTGGGTTTAGTGCACTCATTTGAAGGGACAAATGAGTGCACAGGAAGACCAGGCAGGAAGGTTGTGCTGCCTAATCCTCATTTCTTGAATCCAGTTAATCATCTTCATATGTGTTTTTATTTGAATTAATATCTCCCTAGAATGGCTACAACTGACAGGAAAATACTGCCCTGGGCAGCACAAGCCCTCTGCTGGCTGTTACTGTAAAGCAACAATCCTGCTGAGGGTCAGGGCACGGACACCTGCCCGTGGTGTGCAGGGCTCAGCCTGAATGAGGACGATGGTTCTTTTCATCTTGCTGAGATAGGAAGTACCATCAATAATTCTCCTGTACCATCACACAGACTGGGGAAATAGAGACACAATAAACCACACTGGGTCAACTTTACCTCCCTCTTCTTGCTCAGTGGAGAGGCAGCTCCCAACATCAGATGTGGAGACGTTGGAATAGGCAGAGTGGTTTGATGCTCTGGGGGACTGGTTTGGGGTGCTGGCAGCTGAGCTCTCTGTCCGGCCATACGACGTGTCCAGGAAATCTGCCTCGGGAGGGAGGTCACTGGGAGCACCAAAGGGCAGCTTCTGTTGCTGCAAGAGCTGGATCTTCTCTTCCAGCTGATGCTGCCTCTGCTGCTGCTGGTGGACACTCTGTGAGAAAGGACCTCAGTGAAGATTTTGCAGTCAGGTCATGCAAGGGAACTGTACAGCTATTGGGGAACTACTTCTAAAAGGTGGGAACCAAACTCTCCTGCTCTGTCCCTGCCAACCACACAGGTTGGGGAACATTCACTCACAATTTCTATTTCATTCTGGACTTCCATTGCCAAGATGAGAAATCACATGGCTTGGTTAAAAAAGCTGTCACTAGGTTGAGCAGGTGTCTTTAAACCACAGAAGGATAAAGGCTTTGATCCACAACCTGGAAAACCTGACAGCGGTTCAGGTGAGGAAGAGAGGAGTGAAGCCAATAGTGCTAAGATCATGTCCAAAAAGAGTAATACCTACAAAACCCACCAAGTGGTGGATGGAAAAGAAAATCTCTCCAGAGTTGGCACATATGGCCAGAGAAATCACTGTTAAGTAGAACTTGTGCCTTTCCTCCCCAGTGCACATCTGTGAAGAGGGAAAATCCCTGCAGTGTGTCACTAACTCCTGCATCATTTCTGGGCTCTACAATGTTCCTGATTCTCCCAACACTCAAAAGCACATCAAGCCAGGTCAGCATTACCATTGGGTAGGTGATGATAAAAGCCACCCAGCCCACAAGCAGGAAGGTGCTGAGGATGACCGTGGCCATGTCCTTCAGCATGGAGTCCACCGGAGCCTCCGGCCGCAGGATGGACCGAGCAGGAGTCTCCTCAATATCCTTTGGGGCTGCTGGAGGCCCTTCTGTTGAGGAACCTTCAACGATGTCAATGACCTGAGGCAAAGAAAACTCTGTTAGCTCAGTATCTCTGTGGGCAATGAGGCATTTATAGCCAGTCTTTCTGCTACATCATTTTTAGTCATTTCTAAACCTACCAAAGTCAAGGTTTTGCATGTGGGGAAAAAAAAGCAGCAGAAAGCCTTAATTCTGAAACAAGGAATGACACTTCCTCATGCCAGTGATTCTATGTGCTAAGTACATGAACATCTGGTACAAAAAAAGTGAAGTAATTCCCTGCAGGTTTCCTTCTGTGTCCTTCCCCAACTTCCACTCCTTTATATTCCTCTACCATGCAGTAAGAGAATTCTTCACATCACAAACCTCTTCAATTGTGGCTTTATCAGAGTCAGCTGGAATTACGTTTTCAGGCCTCTTCGGTAAGTTGCTCGGGAATTTCTCCAGGATCTTTGTGGGGGCAGATAATGGTGTTTCATGGTGCCCTTTAAATAAAACACATTTGTTGAAACAGAAAGTTGTCCTTTTTTAGGAAAGATATCCTTGATTGCAGAATCTTTGCTGAAGAGTGAGAACATCACAAAACATGATGCTCGTGTATAGAGCAGGAAAGAGAAAGGAGAGGGAAAATGGAGGGCAGAGGTCACTGAGAGCTGCAGAGGAACATGAACTGTTTCAGGGAACTGCCTGACATACTGCAGGAGAGAAGGTATTAACAAGGAAAAGGATCATGGGAAGAGAAAGGTGGCACTTAAAAAAGCTGAAAGTTGCACACTGTCCCTGCCCCAGAGCTCCTGCACATACATCACTCAGTTATCACCAGTCATCACTTAGAACTGAACTGCAGACAGTTCCTCATTTTTGAAGCAGAATTGTAAATGCACTGAAAAGTCAGTTCCAAAATTCAGGAACTTGGGACACACAGGACAGGCTGACAAATAAACATTATCTTCAGCCTCTGTGTTTTCATCCATTTACAAAATGGAGGAAACATGACTGTCTGAGCCATACGATGAGAATTAAGGTAACCGCATGCACAATAAAAAAATCCAAAAGGACCCAAATACAATATTTACTGTAAATAATAAATTACTATACCCCTCTCTGAGGGAGGGGGCAAATAAGCAATAAATAACTTCCCACACATGGAGCACTTCACCCTGTCATGGAATAAGGCAGGAGCCTCGGGAAAACCAGAAGGCAGGGGGGTATGTAACACATTAGTTTATATGCAAATGAGGATGAATTGGACACTATGACTAGAACTCAGTAATTATGGCCAGGCAGGGCCTCCCACACCTATCAGCAGCCAGTCATTCCAGTAGTTGAGCTTGTGCTTTTCCTTCAGCCTGCCCGAAAACTTCACATCAGTGCTGGGCGTGATGACGCACTCGCCGTTGTCTTCAATGGTGACGCCTTCTGTTTTTGGACCCTCTAGCAAGGGAATGGCGCTGCCACGGGGCTACAGAGAGATCAGTGTTACAGTTACTGTTACTGTGACCTTAGAATATTCAAACAGGCAACTAAATTAAAAAGCTGGAGGTCAAAATGGGTGGGCAAGCAAAGATTACTGGCAGCAGTCACTGTAAGTAAACACAGCCATTATGCCCCTAGCAGCTGCTTCCACAACCTTGGACATTGGACCTTTTCAGGAACGTATTGCCTGGGAGATGAGAGTACTCCTTTTTTTTTTGTTTTCTCCTAAAGTTAAGCAGGATCTGTATGTCCTACCTGGCAGCCACAGTGAGCAAAACAGAACTATGGGAATGATGCAGTTTCCTGTCTGTGGGGAGTTACTTTGATGAACAAACCAGCAATTTTAACATGAACCACAAAGCACCAACAATAGCAGTAACCTCAGCTCTGCTCCTGCCGAGCCTGCCTGGCAGTTTCTGGGGAGCTGCACTTACTACTTTGCAGCTTTGGAAATGATTCCAGAAGTATGGTCATGCCTTCTAGAGTTTGTTGTTAATTGTTTCAGGAAATACTTAATTTTCTATGCATTTCTTGATAGAAATCCGCAAAACCCTCAAGTTTCTGTAGATGTACAGTCTTCGGTGTTTTATTTTCTATTTTAATTTAATATATTTTTATGCATGATACAATTTCAACCTTTTTTCCAAGCCCAGGACAGCACTAATTCCATAAAGGCACTTTCCCACCCAGCAGCTCCCCACTTACCACGACAGTGACTCCCTCGTGCACCATGGAGGGCGACGCGTACAAACTCGTGGAGTATTTCCCCACGTACAGGGTTGGGCTATGGGAAAGCAGTCACTGTTAGCAGCAGGCAAATGGATGTTTTACCATCTCAGCTAAAACCTGGGCAGCACAACCCTTCAGAACAGTGCAGGAGCTTCCCAAACTATCAGTATTTGTATCTTGAAAAACCTTGATCTGTAAAATTATTTGAAGTACTGCTGTACTATGAAGCCTTTTTTTTTGATTATGAAAGCACTGTCAGTTCATTATTCACAGCACTGTTGCTCATTTGATATAACTCATGTCCTATTTCCGCATTTTTCAATAACTGGCATTTGCCAAAAAGCTGTGCACCATTTTTACAGTGTGAAAGGTTTCACATTAGGAAAACCAATTTAATTCCACATTCTGAGAAACTATTCAACACAGAACATCTGATAAAACTTAGGAATATACACTTCCTAAGTTTATAAGTTTTTTGGTTTGGTCTCTGACTTTACACACTAAAAGATCAAGTATTATATAAAAGAACACCTGGAGAACTAGAACTGCTTTTAGGCATTCTTTTCACCGTGTTGAAACTTGTAGCACAACCCTTAATGCCTAATGACAAAGCTCTGTCAAACGGGCGGTGAGAGGAGCAGAATGTCAGACTCACGTCAGCTTGCTCTTGGTCTCCGTTTCCTTTGGGAAGGGATATTTCCACTTGGTGATGTGTCCGACCTCCCCGGACATGAAGGTCAGGTAGCGCAGGGTCTCGATGCCCACGTTGGTGTGCAGGACTTTCCTCAGCCCCTCTCGCTGCCAGATGTAAAAGGCCACCACGGGGGACTCGTAATTCTGGATCCACAGCACGTCCCCGGACTCGCTGTCCACGGTCACCACCAGCCCGTCCCCGTTGGACACGAAGTGGGACATTTCTGCAATGCACGGTGTGGAGATTACCTGGATTCTACAGCTTTAACCATGCACAGAACAGCTCTGCCTGCAGTCACCATCACAGCTGTCCCTGCACAGCAACTGAGCAGCAAAGCCGTGGCCACAACCAGGCTGATACAAGCCCAGCTGCCATTCAAGAGTGCTGCAATGGGGCTGTGCACCACAGTTCAGGTTTGCTGCCTCTCCTGCCACTTCTCACTGATTGTAAGAAATCACACCTTCAAGAGCTGCACCCTCTTGGATTCAATTTACCTGAAGCTACCTAACAGGCTTTAGATATTGCAGTATGTGATGGATAAAAATGGGCAGAAGTACGTGCACTGCACAAAAAAAATCAGAATATTTTTGCCTATACACAAAATCCCACTGCAGGAGGGAGACAGCAATTAAATTCTTACTGTATTTTATGTCTTCATCAGGCAAAGTAGCTGCATAATCAAAATAGGTGGCATTCCATCGCAGCTCCTTCTTTTTGGTGTCATACATTGTGATCGTGTACTCTGTTAAAAAATATACAGTCTGTGAAGCAAAAAAACCTATGAGAGAATAGAATCGATCTTCTCAAATCTGAGCCACTCCTCAAACACCACTCACTGCTGTCAGCATTTCATTTTCCCAACACTATCCCACTTAAGGAACACATTAATAGAGAGGTTAAAGAACAAGGCTGTGACTTATTCCTGTTTTTATTCAGCATCTCCATGGTGTTGGTCTAACTTTACCAGTTATTGAGCACACTGCACTTGTGATGTCAGTGGATCTGCTCTATTTCCATCTTCTTTAAACAGTTTTTTAAAAGCTGTATGTTACAGAGCAAACAGTTCACAGCTGCTACTGGAATACACCATTAATTACAATACAAATGCCACTCAGTCAACAAGAAGAATAATGGACCTACTGCCACAGTTTAAAAACCAGTATCTTTCTGCTGCTACAGTTAATAATTCTTCTGTGTACAGTCTAGAATTGTAATTTACAGAAGTTTTTCTAAGAAATAAACTTGAAAACCTGAACTGACCACAGGGTCATTTGTTATGAGCCTAAACTTTAAAAAGCAGAATTTTCTTTTAAACTACAGGAAAAAAAAGCATATGACCTGTTCTCCCAAGATACAGGAGGGATGTTGATGGGCAAAGGCTTTCTGCAAAAGAGGAAGTCAAGGTCTGCTGTTTCTCCCCAGTCATGAGGTCAACCACGTACCAAATATCCTGCTTTTTACCTGAAATCATAATTTAAGCCACATTACCATTCAGCTGGAAAAACTGCACTTTCATTCAGCTTTTCAGTCTTCTTTTTTCTTTAGTAGACATATGGACTTAGCACAAATAAAGCATTTTTAATAACACAGTTTTTCATAGTCAGGCTTAGTTTCATCATTTAGCACTACTGGCCAATCTCAAATATGACCACAAACCCCAAACCCAAACACAGCACTTAGAACAGTAAGTACTGTTGGCTGAATGATTTTTTTCCCACATAAAATCTAACAGAGCTCTGAGTGCAGCAGATCCCGTGAGCTCTCAGATGAGGAGACTTGAAGTGCTCATGGTCAATGACAGGAGGTAGAAAAAGAAAGTGATGGTCTACCCCTATCAAATTGCTCAAGGACTGTATCCAAACATCCCACTCAAGGCTATGTGAGCCATGACCCTAAGAATTTCTTTGAAGTTAATACAGGTATGTCATGTTTAGAAGCTTCAAACAAACATTTTTCTCTCATTTACTGGCAAGACATGAAGTGGAGAACAGGAGTATTGGCCCTTCAGGAGATTTTAAAAACCCCAACACTAAGCTCACTCTGATCTTCACATATTTTACTGTTGTGATAAGTAATAACTGTCCTTCCTTCTCCTTTTCTCCTCCCAAATCCATCTGCAATTAGAATGAGTCAGGACAGTGAGCCATAGATTTATTATTTGTAGTATAAATGAACTGACTGTACCTCAGACAATGGAGGATGTCTAACTGTGGTGCAATGAGATTTCTAATTTTATCCTAATTATCAGGCAGTCAATGACATTTATAATCATAAGAAGATTTTAAGTAGAATCACATTTTGTTGAGAGACTGCATCTCAAGAAACTAAAAAATCCCATCCAGAATTCCATTTCACTGCTTAGAAATGGAATTTTCTCCTTCAGGAAAAGCAATTGGTTTTTAATCATCACACAGTAACTGCATTCTATATTAATCACATTTTCTGTCATCAGAAAGATTTATGAAAAACCATAATTAATACCCAAAATAAGGCCTATTTCCTTCAGTCTGTCTGGAAGTCTCTACATTTTGGAGTTGTGGAACATCTTACAATCTAAAAGAGACAAAACTGGAGCTCACCCATGTACAGGATCCCATCAGAACTGCGACAGGGAGATGCCTGCACCAGCTCTGGGATAGTAAATGGAAGTTTCTAGGGGAAAAACAAACAAATAAACAAACAAACAATAAAAGCTCATCCATATGGATGTGATAGTCTTCACAGAAAAGGGTGACAGGTTTTTTAATTGGTTATTTCTATTATTACAAAACCTGAGAATTCAGCCAGAGTAAATACTAAAATATTTAACAATACCGAAGTTCTTAAGGGAAATCATAGCAGCTGCCAGGGGAAAAAAATCTTGTAGAAAGCCAAACATTTTATCTGAGTACCACCACAAAGTTTAAAAATGAAAGTCAAGCATCAGGCAGTAGCTGTGGCCTATAGGGATTGGTGACTAATCTGAGAGGTTCAGCATTTTTGTTTGCTTACTAAATCCTATAAAGACACCTTCTAAAGGGGTTAGCACAGAGAATGTATTAATCCTGCTTCTGGCAGATCGTTTTAGAAAGGTGAGAGTGACACATCTGATTGGTGTTATTTTGGGTACACCTTTCCCATCAAATCACAGAGATTATTCTTCAGTATTTGGATAACAAAACACAAATTTTATTTGTAATTCTCATTATTTTAGCAAGTTACAGAAAAGTCGTACAAGGGGACAGGACGTGGTGTTGATATTTTCAAGCAGAAATCACTTCCTGACAATCACAAGGTGGCAACATTCTGCTCTAACAAAATATGTTTTCCTTCTGCAAAGGCATGAGGCTGATCAGGGCACTTTTTTATATTTAAAAAATATACTTACAGTCAAGCCTTCACTGTTCTTGCCACCAAGTGTGTACAAACTGCCATCGTTTGGGTCTGGAAGAAATGCTGGCCTAGGATTTAAGCAGCAATTATAAATGATAAAAAATATACTGTGCTTCTCAGAGAACAGGAAAGAAACTGTGGTCAGCACTGGCTTTACAGAGAACTTCATCTGACTAAATTTTTTGAAGTTTCATTTATTAACTGTGAAAATTAAAAATATATAAGGAAGTTTCAGAACTAATAAAACTTAAGACCACTGACGTGTTTGAATACTCCAAGATCCAAATGTGGCAGGCAATGACTCAGATGAAAGCTTTTAAACTAAACCCGCAAGCTCTTAAAATGAATTAGAACAAAACCAAACAAATAAACAAAACCAGAGAGCACAAGGAAGGCAAGAAACAATGAAAGAATTGCCAATATTAAGTAAATTTGAGAGATAAAGGACACAGTTCACAGCCCTGATGACCAAACTCAGCAAGGGCTCCAGAGAACAGGCTGCAGACAGGGTATTTCTTCTCAGCTATTACATGTAGCTAATTCTGTCTTTTTATCTGTTCCCCAAACCACCTTAAACTGCCTCCTTTGAGGTGTGCAGCTGGTCTAGAACACAGATGGGTTTGGCTCAAATTAAACCACATTTCAAGATGTCAGTGAAAAGCGAGCAAGCTGTAAATGAGATGCAGGAAACAAACTTACTCTTCCACGTGGATCGGCACCTGGAGGACAGGATCTGCACACACAGAGAAAGAAAACGTCAAAATACCAGCAATTCAATCCCTTGAACTCACCAGATACAGGATTAAGTCAGGCCTGCAACATCTCACTGCTTTTAGAAAGGCTGATGCACAGTTTGAAAATGAACTCTCAGCAGCCTCCTCTTGTTCCTGGAACTTGGTTCATAAAATGGGAAGCTACAAAGCACCTGAGAGAGTCTTCTGAAGTTCTTTGCTCAGTTTTACCAACATTAAATACCTCAGCATTACTGAGACCTTACAAAATCCTGAATCATGGGATTTTCACTCCTGATGCCAACACCACAGAAGTATCCTGATTTTTAAGACATACTCCACAATTTCCAAGGCAAACATGTCCTTATTAATGGGTATATTGGCAGAAAATACCTCAGAAGCCAAGAGGATGCAATCCTCAAAGTATCACCACTTATACAGGGAAAATCAAACTACACTGGAATGAGTCTGAGTAAGAGGATGAGCCATGACCGAGCAAACACTGTTTTTCACCTCTTCTGTGTCTGCGCAAACATCATGATGCAACAGGAAGGAAATAAGAAGAAAAACAATGATGTTTTGAGAGCCTCTGACTGGAAAACTGGCACAGATTGTGGGCCACCAGCCTGAGTATACTGGGATATCTGCAGAGCTAAGCAAGACAAGAACAGGAAATTCAGGGTTCAGGGGCTTACAGAGTCTGTACCACTCTGCAGGGCATGGCACCACACCAGCTGCTGGGTTTGATGGGAATGGCCTGCAAGGATGACCTGGTTTTACATGGATTAGAGAAACATAACCCCCTACCCAAACAGATCTCTGGCTGCAACACAGCTGAAAGCAGCAGCCACCCAAAGATGCACAGTTAATGCATCACAGAGACAGAAAGAAAGCAGGATAGGAGAGATATCTTTATTTCACTGATTTCTCCTTACAACAGTAAACATTCTCAGAGCAGCTTTGTTCAAAATTTTTTGTCATGTCATTTTTTTCTCCTTAAGCTTAAATAATACTCCAGGATACATTCCCAAAGGTGTCAAAATAAACTCCATTTAATTCATTGAGAACCCTAACACACATCAAAGGCCCTAAGAATAATTAATATTCAAACAAAGGAGCTTAGTGACTCATGTTCTGTATCTGTCTCTACAGACCAGGCTGCTTAGTCAGACCTTTATTCCATTAATTACATCAAACAATTCATTTCTATCCCTTGTGTGAAGAAACTGGTTTCAGGATGTGTTGGGAGACACCCCCCACTTGTTGATTATATATCAATTATTTCTCAGTGTTTGCTTCAAGTATTCCACAAGCTTTATAGTATCTAATACCACACATGGTGACTTACATCATCAGCTCCCCATCTCTAGAGAAAAGCAAGAAAAAAGTATTTGCTGACCATCATATAAAGTGGATTGACTCCAGCTGAGCTGCTGGGTTACTAAAAGGCAACTGAGACCAAGTTTATGTACTCAATGTGTCCCTAAGTCTGGGTAAAATGACCCAAAAGAAGAGAGAGACATTAAAGCCCAAAGGGAGGAGGTTTTGTAATCGCGAATGCTTCATGGGAAGGGAACGCTCCGTTTTGTGAAAGAAGCAGCATCATGAATCAGAGCAAGTGACACCTGGCTCAGTTAAGTAAGATTTAATGCAAATGCTACAAGCACTGCTAAAGGCAAAAGCCAAATAAACTTTGTAAGTCTCTTGATGAACTGATTACACAGAGAGTGTCTCACCTGGTAAGAAAATAAACTCTCACCTGTGGTGACAGTGACTCTCACCTGTGAGACAACAGCAGCTTCACCAGCAGCACTGGGGCAGCTCTGTCCTATCCCTAAAAATCCCCTCCAATGATCATTAGGAGTAACAAAGCTGCACAACTTGTTTTTGAAGTGACAACTGACTGTATATTTATTGTTCAAGTACAACAATGCAGATTTTCTATAAAATCACTTTCTAGTCAGCCTGGGCAAGACATAAGCCTAACCAACTAACATAAACAGTTTCTTGCCAGAATAATCTTCAGAAACTTTTAATTTTAATAAAAGGACTGTTTCTTCTCTGAATTAAATGATGGTGTGAAGTTGTTATATGAAATCATAGTAAAAAACTTCTACTGTGTGAATTAATCTCCAACTTTTCTGACTGCACTGTTACTGACAGGACACAGCAGCAGAACAACACAGAGTGTGATTGCCTCAAACACCTCAGTATTTCAGGGGTTTTTTCAAACAACCTTCAGGAAAATATGAACAATTACAGGAAATTTCAAAGGTAGATTATGTCTTCTGGCAACTGATCGTGGTTTGTCCATGACATTTGCAGGAGAGGCTGGTTAGTAAAGCCTTCCTATAGCTCCCTCTCTGCCCTGAAAATACGGTGCAGAGTAGCAAGACAGCAAAGCATTTTTAGGCTAACAGCTTATTTTCACTTAATTTGCTAAGACTGGGCAATCTATTTCTATCAACCAAAATAAAGTGTTCCACTCTGCTCCAATTACCTCAAAGATCTGAGATTTTTTGCATGGTTTTATTGATGATATAGTACCACAACAGCCAAAGGACACACACACATCTATGAGCAATAATTACTCACACTGAGCTTTTACCTCTAAGCTTGTATTTCTGAAAGCTGCTGGGAAAATGTCACTCATAGCAATTTCCAGTGTCATCAGTAAATGTCTCCTACACTTTAATAAACAATGCCAGAAGTCCCAAGAACGTCTCTATGCTTTGCAGTGTTTTTCTGAGGCACTCCTGCCTATCAGATGACATGAATGAGTCTTATGGCAAATCCCAAGCTGTTCAGTGTGTACAGAAGCATCATTCTCATGAAAGTTCTTGAACTTCTCTTTAGTACCATGTCTTCAACGTCATGTGCTTCATCAGAAGTGAAAAAGATCCTGCTTTTACTTGATTTCTTAGTAACTGAAACTTGATTTATGAGCAAAGATAAAAAAGAGGTAGATGGAACAGATTAAGAAGTTATGACAAAGCAGTAGGAATTTTTTTAGTACTTAGTGGCACATGAACAAAACACTGATTATTCTGATGGCTTCCTGCACATTGAAGTGTTGTGAATGAATTGTTAGAAAGCATTTATGGATTTCTGATTCATTTCCACGCATGAGGCTCTTCACAAGGATGGAGGAGTTCATTTTCTAAAGTGAAAGGAATTCCCCTCTCACTACTAGCACCATCCACCTGGAAAGACCAGCTGTGAAAAGCCATTTCTCTTCATTTTTAGTTACTGAGGTGATGTAAATTTTCTCATTTTCTTAACACTTTCATGAATCTTGAGCTCAGATTGTGGCTCTGCAAAGATCCTTTGAAGACAGACAATGAACTCTTCACATTACCTTTCATGTGGTTTGGGACCTGTTCCAACCTCTATTTCAAAGTTTGTTTTGAAATAAGAACGCTCTTACATAAAAAGAGAATCTTAAGTTCAATTAATTGTTGCCAGATTTTACAGCAGTTTTCACATGCTTCAATACAGACCAGTAAAAGAAAGAGCCCTCTTGTGACTGAAGTCACCTTTTGCTCCACAAGGGGTCAAACAGAAGTTCTTGCAAAAGTCAGAGCACTGAGGCCTTCTCTCCTCTCCAGCTGCTCCCTGCTCAAGTGTTGACATGCTGGGACTGGAACCACGTCACCCTGCTTTCAAAATTCCCTGAACTGCAGTTCCCTGTAATTAGGTAAGTCCCTCTAAAAGGCCTGATCTGTTCCAATACCAACAGCAGTGGTGATAAACAATGAACAAAGCAGCAACTATTCTATACTGGAACGAAAGCCTGACAGAGAAAATGGGATAAAACTGATAAAAATACATCTCCCTCTCCCTCAAGCTTCCATTCCATGTACCAGGGAAAAGCCAAATTCTTGCAAGGTCCTACAGAAAGCTTTTTCCACTTTCTAGACTATGAAAACAGATGTCAGAACAACTCTGGAGCATGGTGGGGGTGCGTTAGGAAGCAGGACACCATCCTGTAAATATCTCCAGTGCTGGAGACAAGATTGAGTTTTCTATAGATGTTTCCATGGCTTTCCAATTTGTTTTTCCTACAGCCTCCACTAAGACAAACTATGTTACTGATTCCTACATTAAAAACCTACAATTCAGCACACACCAGCTTTAGCTTTCTGAACTGGTAACACAGCCTCTGTTAGCGAAAAATTTGTAAAATAACTTTAAGGAAAAAAAATTTAAAAGGAGATTGATCCTACATTATAAAGATTTATTCTAGAACTCCAAGAGTTTATTCCCAAGTACAGCAGTTATTAGAAACCTGTTAACATAATGTCTGTCCAGTAATTTGGTAAATTATTTCGCTCTGTTACACTTCCCCAGAATTAACGTCTTGACCTGGCAGCAGGCAGATGTCCCAATCCAGTTTTGGTTGCATCATGGCCAGAATATATTTGTGAGAGGGCAGAAGTACATGACACATTTCAGATGGTTCTGACCCACACTTTGCATAAATATGTGGAAAAAAGCCTTTTGAAACTGTAACCATAGGCTAAATATAATGCATTTGACTTTTCTCCACATTTCACAAATACACGATAAGATAAATTTGCCCTTTGACCAAAATCTGAGTATTTTTTAATGTACAAGATAAAGTGGCACGTTTTCATCACTGTAATGTGCCCTTAGAGCCACTGACTGAAAAGGAGAAGTGGGAGACTGAAACAGTGAATAAGTCACTGCCCCACTGGAATGAGCTGGAAAAAACGGTTTCCTGCCCTGAGGCCCTACCACAAGGTTTGGGCTAACGGGCCAATTTAAACCCCTGTCACCCTCTGCTGCTGCTGCAGGGACAGCAAATGAGGCTAGAGACACAAACCATGCTCTGGAATTTGCTGAAAACAGTACTGTTCTACAACTGTTTTGTTTTGACAATCCTTATTAATTTACAGCTATGCACAAAGATATTCCTTCTTGCCTGGGAAAAACCACTGTTACTAAAGCAGGGCCTAAAGACCTCAGATTTGCCCTTTAAAATCTGTATATTGGATCCCATAAATAGATACAGTCTTTATATCTTTGTCTTATCATGAGAGCCCACTGAAGTCTACAGGTTATGAGTGAGGTGCTGGAAATCAAAACCTTTTAAATTGATTGTGGGCCATTATTTTTTGACTGCTACAGAGACCTGAAGATCAGAACAAAATTTCTGCTGGCTCTAAACAAGGATCCAAATCTGCACATATGAAGTGTTCTTCTGGAAAAATACTTTGAATTAGTTCTTAAGGGAAAGCTTTTAAGGAGCTGGTGAATGAAAAAAATAAAAGAAAGAGATCCCTTTGAACAATACAACAGGACAGAGAGAACAGAGGAACAGCCCGTCCATGAGTACAGTTTGAAACACTGCAGCCTTAGCATCTCAAATTCAATATTGAGTTCAATAAACCAAGCTCTTGAGTTGAGAGAGACATATAAGGTGAGTTTTACAAAGATGTGAGGGAACAGGACAGTCTTAAAATCACACTCTTAAGGCTGACACTGAAATAAAGTCTGACAGCAAGGAGGAAAGCTTTCTCCAGATTCTACCTTGCCAACAGGTTCTCAGGACTATCTTTCTCTGTCTTCTTTACTTGTGTGTAAACACAAATCTAAAGTGCTGCACCTCTGTACCTTTCAAAGAGGTCTGCAGGAAATTACAGAAGTTGGTTTATTTCCATGAGTTTTGGGAAAGAAGTTGCATCCTAAGGAACCTTACTGAGGATGCTCACTAAGTACCTTGCTAGTGGCAAATGCAGAAAACGTGGGAGCCTGTCCCACTGTCACTCACGGCTGACAGCTCCTTGTATTGATCAGAGGTGGCACCAAGAGCCTCATTCAGCCTCTGATGCAAAATGTGAGCCACAGCCTCTCCATCGAGTGTCTCCAACACCAGGTGTTTGTGTGGGGCCACAGCACAAGCAAAGGTGTCTCTCAGAAATTACAGGGGAGGAGGAATATGGGTTTTTCTCTAAACTTTCCAACCATGTGCCAGCTTTCCAAGGCCCAGGAAATGAGCAGCATCAGCTACCTGCTCACTGAAAAATCCTAAGAGCTGTCAGAGAGCAGGACCCATCAAAGCCAAGAGGAAATGAAGATTTTAAGCACGCTCAACAAGTAAGTCCAGAGTCTCATCAAATGCAGCTGCAGGGACACAGCTTATTTCTGACAGTGGAAAGTCCTATTCCTAACTGACCTATTTTTTGCCTGCTTTATGGGCAGCACAAGTATTCTTTCTTGCCTTTCTTGCCAGCACTCCATGAAGGCAGGAAACCCAAACATGTTATTGTGGTGATAATCAGGGGCTTATTTACTCCACATACCTAAGATAAGCTTCAGTGCTAAATTAAAACAAGCCACACACGGCAAGATATTCATGTTTGTTTAAGCACTGCCTGATAATGAACATGGCCTTGGTTTTTTTTCCCCTATGAAAATAAAATGTACCTGAATTGCCCTTTGTTAAATACCTTGCTGCTCAAGTGCAGTAATAAAATGTTCCCTTCCTGGTGAGTGCCACTGCAGCACTTCAGGTGACCTCCACAACTTCTCAAAGCACCTGAGCTACGGCACACGGTTCATCTGCTGTAATCAGGGTGAAATGGCACCTGCAAGAGCACTGCCTGCAGTGCAGGCAGCTTCCTGCCAGGCAATCTCTGTAACAGCACCAGCATGTTGCTGACACAGTGTACCCAACAACTGTGTTTATACACTAATATTAATAATGAATTCTGCAGTATTACATCTCTCCAGGGATTCAGCACAGAAAGCTGAATGGGCTTTCATTTGTTTCCAACACTCATCCACAGGGTGACCACCAACAAATGCAGATTTGCAAAAATAAATAAACCTTCTCCCATTACAAATTAATTCACCAGTTTATATGTACAGACCCTTGTTCCATGTCCATCTAACTAAGTTAACTCAGGAGGCATCTTGGAACAATGGTACCTACCACTAGTTGTTTTTTTTCATTGACCCTTGTGTGTTGCTCTGTTGCACAGAAATAAACTAATGAGCAGTAAGTGCTTTGCAAAAATCGAGTGAGCACAACTCATGTACATAAGTGCAGAATAATATATAATTAGCAGCAGAGAGAAAACAAGAAGTCCCATAAAACTAGATTATCCAGTCTGGCAGTTCTACAGAACTGACAAGAGTTTTGCAACAATTTTTTTTTTTAAACAAGGGAAGTTCCTTGAGCAACACACTCTGATCAAGACCCTTTTCCTTACCAAAGTGGGTTCATTTCTTCCTCACAAAACCTCTTGCCACTTACTAAGTGTGGCTGCAAAGCAATGCCAGTTGTGATACCCTTCTAGATTAGGACTAGGCAGGGTATGTTCATGTCATGGAATGACAGAGACCAGCAAGTTTTTCTTAGCCTACAGCAACACCAAAGGAGGAAGCTAACAACTTGCTTTTAGGCAGGGCTGTTCAGGAAAAGGTGGAGTCTAAATTTAAACAGGAGATTAGAGAAAACTGAGATCCTTCAAGAAAATACTAGGCTTAGCCCTTTCTACTCTAAGAAGGGCTACAAAAGCCTTCTTTTCTCATTTAAGAAGTTAACTTTTTGTCTGGTAGATCTGCTTTCAAATACAAATGGCTTCCCAAAGAAGAACAACTGGTTTGTACTGCAGACACCAGATATGCACAACCCATTTCCCACTACTTCAGCTCACCTACTAAACTGACAGATTTAAAAACAGAGGACAGAATGATTCAGTCACCGACTCCTTCCATTTGACCTTCTAATTTATTTCCAGAAGTGAAGGGAAAGTGCTACTATCACCTCTGCCATACATAATCAGAGTCCCACTCAACAAAATTTGCATCAAATACCAAATTTTTCATGAAGACAGGGCTAGCTCTGCTCAGCAATTAAAATTACAAAATCACTTCCAGTCATTGAACAATGTTAAATTCCTTTATACAAGTGCAGTTCTTCTATTTAAAAAACTGTGCTGTTCCTAAACATCTGTTAAAGAAAAAATCCCCGAGGTTTGCACGACATGCACTGTACCAGTGAATGTAGGGTATTCCAGAGACAGAATCATGCAATCCCTTTGCCCTCAGTTCTACAAGCTGACACATCTATTCTGTTCTGTGTTTGCTTATATTGCACTCATTCCCATAAAGCATGGTACCTACCAATTATACCACTACAGCTTAAACATTCAGGGGGAAAAAACCAAAACCCCACAAACCTAAAAAAACCTCACGTAAACCTGGAAAATACCTACAAGTGAAATTACGAAGATGAACATGACTTCAGAAACACTGTAGCTTGATTCTGGAACAAGAGCAAAATCTAAAAGGAAAAGGAAGTATTTACCACATCCTACAACAGTTGGAATTGCCAATTAATTTGACTGTTATTTCTTCTGTTGAGTAGAGGGCCTCAGGATACCTCCTGCTCACCTTCTTTTAAAGTCCACTTGATTGCTCCCGTCCTCTTGCTGACAGCATGCAAACTTCCATCCAGGGTTGAAACAAACAGCAGTGTTTCTGGCACAGTTACTGAGCTGGTGTTCTGGAAAAGAAAAACCCATATGATGAATATGATTATTTACTACAGAGTTTACTCGTAACTGCCACACAGTACATGGGCTAGAACATCCCTTCTTTTAAAGGCACAGACCTTTGAATTCAGTGATTTTTGGTTTGGTTTAGTTTGCTGTTAACACTGTGGATCTTATTGTGCTAAGTTCCTCTAGAAACAGACTGGGATATGCTTTAACTCCACCTCCATTTTCAATTTGATATCAAAGTCTTCTTGTACTAGAGTTAGGAGAGACCAGAGACAGGGCTAATCCAGGAAAGGACTGACAAAAAGACCATGCAGTAAGTTATGAAGAGTAAGGAACTTCAGAGCAGCTCAGAGAACCCACATGTCACTGCCAAACCCACACTCCTCCCAGGTACACAGAACATATTCTGCCAGGCTTAGTCCCCTAGAAGAGACAAGACAAGGCTGGGTAGAACCTGGATAAATACAACTGAACAATGACCAATATTATACTAGGCTGGCTGTGGCTGAGACAGACTGCAAGCATTGTCAGCTGCCTCTGAGCAAGGGCAAAATATTTAGGATAGATGCAGCTTAATGGCTGGAGGAGATCCATACTGTTAAACCTCCTAACTTTGTTTTTATACCTCACGTCTCCCAGTACTGTCTTTCTGCAGTACAGAGTAAATAACACTGTTTCAGGAATATGAGCCATAAGTAGGAGCACATCCACAGACACCTCTGAGAAAGCAGCTGGCTGCAGGTTCAAACCTCCATTTCACATTCCATTTCATTCTGCCCCTGGGGAGCAGTTTGGTGCCATTGTCCTTCCTCCAGCCCAAGCAGCTTTTGAACCTGGCCACTGGAGAACAAGGAATTTTATTAAAAGGGTATCACACAAACACGGAGGACTCTAAACTATGCAGTTATTGTGGGAACAGTGAGGCTAAGTCCAAGGAGTTCCACCACATAAAGCAGAATAAGCACGTTAATTTAATGTCTACTCTTCTCTTCCTGCCTAAAGATGATCCCAGACATCCTAAGACTGACACATTTCCATTTCCCAGGGCTCAAGTTTTCACTCAAGTAACTTGTCATTTGTAGGCTCTTATCTGCATTGCTCATCTGTGTGACACCTGCCACATTTCAGAGTTTCACAGTTAAATATAGTTCTTAACCTACCACATGAAATGAAAATGTATTCATTTACATAATTAATAATGTCTTCAATTACTTATATGGTAAAAAACAATTACCGGTCATGTTAGAATTACTGCAAAGCAAAATACTTAATTGCCAAATCAAAATACATGGTTATAGGAATAACTTTCTTTGAATAACTATACATTTTAGTGCAATCCAACAAAAGGATTATACTTTCAGGCAAAGCACAGAGCTAAAAGGATAATATAACACAGTAATAGCTAGCCAACGCTCAGGTTGCACCTATAAATATTGTACATGCTTCTTTCCAGTCACAATCAGCTGGAGGAGACAATTGTAAAACACACCGTGCAGAAAAAATGAAAGTACAAGTCAACAATACACAAACCATAGATCAGGAATAATTGCTGCAAGGCCAGAAAAAAAAATGGGAGAAGTATCTTAAGACATAAATATAATTTTCATTACCTGACATTGTTAAATCATGCAGGCTGCACAGCCATCTGCACTTAGATAAAATATTTACATCTGGGATTAAACTTTGCAGTGTTTGTTCAAACAGGGCCAGTGTGTAACAGTTCCTCTCACGCTGCCCTATAAAAACGCAGCCCAAGGTGTCACTGATCAGAACTGAACTCACAGCATCTTTCAAGCCTAACAACCTGACTGGGTGAAAAAGCAGAGGGGCTCTGCTGTAAAGTTATGAGATCTCAGTCATTTGTGTTGTTACTTTTGTTAAACTGTTGTAGCCACTGTATCAAAGTAATTCATGAAAATGTTGTCTTAGGTCTTTTTGTACACAAATTCCCCAAACATCTTAGGGTGGTGTAGTTGATTTATCATCATTAATTAGTCCAGTCTTCCTTAAATCGGCATTTAACAAGCCAGATTCACTGATTCTGCAACGGAGGGGGAAGAAATGACCCACACTCCACTGTCACAACCCTTCAGGGCTGAAAACCATCTGCTTGTGAGGCTCAATTTAGTGAACACAGTGAAACTGCACCTAGAGTGAAACAGAGTAAGTTGAGCAAGAAAATACAACTGTTAACAACAGGAAATTAAAACTACTGAAGTTCCTTTAAAATTGCAGGTGGGAATTTGACACCCAGAATGTAATGATAGTGTTGAAGTTTAGTTGCAAATAAAATACAACACACAGCAAATCCACCACATCTTCTGTGTATACAGACTTAAGATTGTTTTTCTAGGCTACTCCTCAATCTCTGTACAAATCTTATCTTTAATCTTCTTATCTTACAGATTCAGTATATTCTTCATAAACCATGTTTTCTTCCTGTCTTCTGATTAAGAAATAAATACATGTAACATTTTCACAAAAAATTTGCCTGTAAATAAGCACTATGATTATGGTTGGGTATCACATATCAGGAATATATAGTGTATAGAACAGCACTTGTTGTAGATCATAGATTTAACACTTTCATATTTAACATTTGAATATCTATTTACTGTGGCACCAAGGATACAGAAATTAAGGAATTAAACGTGAGCTCTGAAACTCTGATCAAAACATCAGTAACAAGTACTGTCTTCCAGATTATTGGCATTTTAGCAGGTTTCTAGGACTTGGGACAGAACAGAAAGTACAAACATGCAAAGGGCTCCTGTGCACATCGCACTCAGTAGGAAAACATTTCTGTACTTCCCTCCAGCCACAAGCTGAACAACAGAGAAAGAAAACCATAGCTGAAGAAGTGTTCATGCAAGATTCAGTGGAACACCAAATAAACACCTGACTGTTGCCTAGACCGTTCTAGATAGTTCTCAGAAAGTTCTCAGATATGACCAAGATCATGAAATCACGACAGCTTTTTCTAAGCTTTTTAGTGCAGGACCCTTGGCACGGGGGAAAATCACCACTTCCAGCTACCATCCCATGGTGTCTGCCATGGTCAGCAGGGAGATGTGAACTTTCCTGGGATGGGAAGTGCTTGTGGCACTCACAGGCACCACAGGAACAGTGCCCTGGAAGGGCCATGAGGTCTCTCCAGCCAGGGAAGCCACTGCTCTGGGCCCAGCTCTGCTCCCTGCCCAAGGAGTTTCACTGGGAGTGAAAGCAGCACGGAGGCACTGGGATTTCTCTGACAAGGAGATCCTGCCACATGCATCCATCATTTCCCTGTAAAATACACAGTTTTTCTCATGCTTTCCCTCACCTCCCCCCTAGGTCTGTGTTTAAGTTTCACTGCTTCTGAAGGGCTTTCTGATATTCAACCATCAAAGTCACACTGATGTGGTTGCTGCAACCCCGCGTGTCGAAGATATCATCTCCTTTGGGGGAAAGACCGAATACAGGGCAAATTTCAGTAGTTGTTCCCTTACTTCTAAATCTGTATTTGAACACAGATGAAATACATAAAATGCCATTATTAAAAATCTTCCATTCACTCATACTTTTCAAAGCACGTGATATCATGCAGTTGACATTACCCAGCTCAGGAGCACACTGACCCCGCTGAAGCATTTGACCTAAATTTAAAAAAATCCCAATGACTCTAGATTTAGCTGTGCAATATTGCTCATTTATTTTGTTCAGTATCTACAGTAGCCACTTGGAGAAGGCTAGGGAGTTAGTATAATAGTATGGGAACAAGGTTTTATTCTTTCAAATTGTATCAAGCAATATATATAAACTGAACAGATTTTTAAATAATTACTTGTGTTTCACCCAGACTGAGAAATTAAAAACACTTTCTCTTGATTTTATTCATGACTATTATCAATGGCTAGAGATTGAAGTATCAAAGTTGCAAATATTGAATAGATTTTATTTTGAACACAAAGCTTTGTAATTACTTGGTTGATGGATTAATTAAAGCCTGGGATTAGCACTGCAATGAAAAGCTACAAAAATTATAAAAATCTGTATGTACAAGACAAACTTGTTTTCATTTTTGTGTGAAGTATGTAAGAGCTTTCTCTACCACAAAAAGACATCGTAATCTCAGTCCTGAGACAAACTATAAAAACTGGTAACAGATCCTGTCCTCCCTCCCTGCAAGGGTGAGGGCTCAACTGTTGTGATGCAATGCAAATTCTTAAGAGGCTTTTATTTCATATTGCAATTTTATTTCTAGGAAGATACAACAATTGACTCCAAGATAAATATGTCAGGACATGAAACAACTAAGCAAAAATAACTTAATTTAGTGAACAAAGAAAATAAGGCAGAAGGAAAACCTGGTTTGGTTCCTCTTTCATTTCATCTGAAACTGCAACAGCATCTATTTTAGCACCTACCCTCTTTGGAATTCAGTAAGACCTTCTACTGCCTTGACAGTCTGTACTCATAACAATCTTCCACATCAACAGCAATATGAAGTTAAGGATTTACAGTATTTTGAAATTACTTGGGGACTGCTTTAGAATTAATTTTAATAATTTAATTCAAAAGACAAATTTTCAAGCTCTCCTTGGATTCAAATTTGACAATAGCTCTAAAGCTGACTGCTAATAATCCATAACAGCCTAAAATTTGTGACTAAGCAGAAAAAGCATTTTTAAATTAGAATAGAAATACACTATCTAATAGAAAAAGGAATTAACTTTATTATTAACTAGTTCAGTCTCGCACAAGAATCTTCCCCTCAGTCTAGATCTACCATATCTTTAGATAAAATGTTTTAGAAATCCATGTAACAAAATAACTCAAAACAATTCTGAAGGACTCGGCAGTCAAGGAAAGGTCAGTGAAAGCTGTAGAACAAGTTCTGGTGTGTGTGTGGTGCAGTTCAGTGTCAAAGGCGATAACATCTTTCACCCCAACAGCTCAAATTTTTCTAAGGGTCAGCAAAGCAATGCCTTAGTTTGTTTTATTGTGTTAGAAGAAAGCAGATCCCCACAGCAATAATTTTGTCCATTAATTCATCTGCTTAAAACCACCACTTTTGAAATGAAGGTCACCGTGTAGGCACGAATCCCACTGAAGTCAGTGGAAAAAGCAGATAGAAAACCAGGCCACTGAGTTCCTTGAGGTTACAGCTCTGCAACCCAGAAATGTGTTTTGCTGTGGGGGTGATACCACAAGAAGTTCTTCAAGTATGAGTAAAGAACAGGAAAACACTTGCCAGTGACCCAGGATGGGTGACGGTGTGTGTGGATTTCAAGAACTGTTACTGATTTCATAGCAATAATTGTGTGCTCATGAGTAAACAAATCAGTGCCATGTTGCAGCAGGGAAATAATGTTCTCTTTTCTGAGTCTGAGATAGGAATACATATGCACCATACTAATGCATATACATAATACACATGCATCCATATTAATGTGTTGGGCTGATGGATGATAAAGGATGGATGGTTTGCTAACTATAACAGCCCTCTAATATCTTTTGATAATGCCTGGCTTACCAAACCAAAATGTTGACAAGATACAAATTATCACTCAAGGAAGAAAAACCCCTATATTCCTCACTCCATAATTAGCCTCATATACATCAGACTGTACATTTGCATTTTACTAAAAAACTGTTAAAAACCAACTTCAGCATTAACAGCACCAGACACTATCCTCACAATAACAATGGGCCTATACCATAATTTATGCTGCTGGAACCACAGCTGGTAACCAATAAGGACGCAAAGCAAAATATTTTTAGACATTAGCACACAGTGCAAGCACTTGGCATATTCATCACAGATAGCCTATGAATCATTACCCTGGTTTTGACAGCTATCTCATTACACTGCCAGGTTACAGGCTAAAACTCCCTGTGCATAATAAAACCAGGCCATGAAGAAAGTCTTTGTAAAATTCAGTCAACTACTGGGGGGAGTTTTCCAGTATAACTAATAATGAAGTTAAGATATGACAGAGAGTTGACAAAAAATACATTTTATCTTCTTTAGGAAGCTAAATCAAATCTACAGATATTTTAATCTTAAACTAAATTCTAACATGTCTTTGTTAGCCATTTCTCATCATGCTGTAACCCTGTTCAGTGAGTTCTCATTCATACACCCATTCATCCTGAAGTAGGAAAAACTGAGAAGTACAGAAGGTCCACTCCAACTGTTCTCTGCCTGGACTCACCTTGGAGTGGTCTCTCCACCAGGAACTTCCAGCTGAGCTTTCACATTGGATTCTCTGTGTAAAACCCAAATGTATTTCAATAGCCACAAGAACACCAACAACCCAAATGAGCTGGGTTATAAACACACGGATTTATACTCCAAGAGAGAGTTGTTCATGATAATTCTAGGTGTGCAAGACAAATTTACATTTCCCTTCCCCACTAAAAAAAAACCCAAACCCTATTATACTATTTTTTTGAGCAACCAAGGAGATCTGCAGCTCAAAACACAACATGTGTTAGTTAACACAGTGCTTGAACCTGTCCTCTGTAAACCTTCTGCTGTCTCACACGGGTTTTCACACCTGCCAGTTCCCTGGCCAAACACCTCATGCTGAGATAAAGAACACACCAGAAGAAATAACACCTGGCTGAGGCCGGGGTTTTTCCATGTCAGGTGCTGCCCACACTGTGTAAGCCAGCACTGGAACCCGTCCCACCGGCTGCAGGAGGAGACAGACCCGTGTTCCAAATGCCACTTTAATCCCAGGGAGGTTGGTATTTTTGAGTTGCACTGACTCCACGTTAAAAGAGAAACAAACACAGTTTGGAAGGTCCCAGGGCTCATGAAAACAAGGGATTTTTCACTCTAAAGAGAGCTGTAAATCATTACTGTGTCATATTGATGGTGACTGTAATTTACTGACAGTTCTATTGCATTTCTCATTGCTCTATCTGAGATTCCACCCTTTTAAATGTGCTCCCATCCATTGGAGGGCATTTCCAAGAGCTGTAAATTGTCACTCAAATAGCAAGAAACAGCATTTTCCTGTCTGTAAAGAACAGACAGGAAAGGAAGACCTTGTATGAACTTATACAAACTAAAAAAACAATATTAGAATTGGGGTATTAGGTAACAAAGAGTACATTTATCAGCCAAAGAAGTTACAGAACAGCAGATCACCATCTCTGCTCTTAGGAAAAATCTACAGAAAAAACAATCTGCAAAATCTTTAGGCAACCTCGTGTTTTTAAGTTACCTCAACACTGAGAATTGTATGCCAGTCTTTCTCATAGGAATCTATTATTCAAGTGACATGAAAAGTTTTAAATAAGCCTCCACAGTTAAATGGGTTAATCACAGGTGAGATGACTGGGACTAAGCTCACAGAAATGAAAACTAGTTCTGAAAAGGGGCTGAAGTACAGAATAGATTTCAACTTAGAAGTCATGGTGAGCATCTACAGCTGGCAGAGCAAAAAGACCAGGGTAAGAGCCAAGAAAATAAACAGAAATGGAGAACTCAGACACCGATCTGAGGTGAGATGGCAGGGCAGGAACACCAGGGGAAGAGGGAAATCTAGAAAAAAAATGGGCTGAATTCTACCAGGGCATGAGTCTAGTTTTTTGTGACTATGCAAGTAAAATTATATAAAATTTAGTAATAATCTGTTGATTTAAAAAATATTTTAGGGATTTAAAAAATCTGCCCAGGGGAGGTGGTGACGTCCTAGTATTCTTATTCAGGACTGTTTTTAAAACTTAATGAATTGCAAATCAGTATTTCCCTTGCAAAATCTGAAGCCCAAACCTGTGAGGACCATGAAAAGATCTCAGTCCAGCCTTGCAGTCCAGTCTAAGACAAACACATTAGCACTCTACAATAAAGACTGTAAAGTAATTTCTGTTGACAGCCTGCATTTAATTTTTTTCAGTTTCCTAATGAAGTAACAACACTAAGTATGTTACCAGCTTAACTACTAATGTGTTTACTTTACTTCTAAAGAAGGGGAGTGGAGATACTATATCCCAGCTGAAAAACAAAGCTTTCAGCTTTGCTTAACCTGAACTAGAACCCCATGTATTACACCAACCTTTTCAGCTAACAATGAACAATCCATCAAAGAACGTAACCTAAAGCTTTCCTGTGCTACACTTGACTATAATGGAAACGGTGAATACCAGATGGCCTTTTCACTGTCTCCTGATCTGGAGAACTTGCAAACAAGAGCACCTTTCAGAAGTGAATTTATGAAGTTAGCTATCCATCTCAGTACACACAGCAGACAGCACCCACTGTAAAGGACACTGTTTAAAATTATTACCTCTGTAAAAATAATCTGCTCAGCATTCCATCTGCTTTGCACCAGTTTCCCTATTCCATGCACTTTTATTGCTCCACCTATTGCAATACCTTATAACCAACCTGGTTATTTCTTAAGAGGTTTCGTAGGGCAGTGACTCGTGCACTTTGTCTTTCACCTTTGAATTTAAAACTGTGGTTTTGGATCCCAACCAACCACATATACATTAATGCATATTGCTGCATTTGCTCTGCAAACAGAATGACCAAAATGCCATGACAGTATAGAGGGTATGTAGCCAGCCACTNGCCCGGGCAGCCGGGGCCGGGGCCTGCGGGGCTGGGGGGCCCGGGAGCGGCCAGCGATGCCCCGCGGCTTCGCGCTGCTGCCGGAGCTTCCCCGTTCGTGTGAGCCGCGACCGACCCGCCGCCCGCTCCGGGGCCCGGCCGGCAGCCCCATGGGGAACCGCGGGGTGCGATGGCAGCTGGCTATTGCCGTTTTGTTTTTATTAAAAAATACCTAAATTCAGGCAGCGCCAGTAGCCTCCCTCGCCCTGCAGCACCCTGCCCGGAATAATTGGGTGGTCAGGCGTTGGAAGGGGCTGCCCAGGGGAGGTGGTGGAGTCACCATACCTGCAGGTGTTTGAGGCATCTGGATCTGGCACTGGGTGATATTTAATGGTTATGGGGCTACAGTGGCAGTGCTGTGTGGACGGTTGGACTTAAAGGTCTCTTCCAACCTTGATGACTCTGTGATTCTTGTTTTCCTACAGATTTTGTACTTTCAGAACAGATCAGGCCAAATTTATTTGGCATAGCTCCTGCCTTTGACAAAC